>JAGKTI010020970.1:1166-16011 GCA_018397915.1 Birgus latro | reverse complement strand
ATATATATATATGGTTTTGTTCATAGGTATGGCAGCCGCAACAAAGGGTAATTCTGTTGAGCTCATAACGCAAAGAGGACGAATCATTGGTCAGTGGGAAAGAGCTGCGTCAACTAGGGACGTTGCTGATGACGTTGGCGTG
Organism: Birgus latro; assembly: GCA_018397915.1. NCBI lineage: Eukaryota > Metazoa > Arthropoda > Malacostraca > Decapoda > Coenobitidae > Birgus > Birgus latro. Next base: position 15,869 of record JAGKTI010020970.1, on the reverse strand, counting down.
TCAGTACGAACGGTCCAGAGGTGGATTTCAAGGTGGCAAGAAGAGGGGTCGCTTGCTAACAAACCACGGGTCACAACACCCCAGCAGGATGCACAAATAGCAGCAGCTAGTCGGAATAACTCTAAGAAAACGGCTGTCAGCATAACTCGTGATCTACAGATCCAGTGCACTGCTCAGACTACGAGACGACGACTGCGTGAGAATTCCATCAAGTGTCATGTTCCCGCATGTAAAGAAGTATTAAACGAAAACCACCGAAAAACCCGCCTTGGCTTTGCCCTGCAATACCTTGGTGCGGATGTAAATATCTGGAATCATGTCATCTTTAGTGATGAATCGTATTTCACCTCAGTGGAGGCAAGAGCAAGGCACTGCTGGCGACGAATCGGCACGAGTTATGATGCTGAGAACATCCAAGAGAGAGCCAAGAGCGGAAGAGTCGGTTGAAACTACTGGGGTTGGATGTCGGGCCAGGGGAATTAGTTAGCCTGGGCGGAAGATTCACTGCCAGGCACTACATTAGGGTACTGGAGGACATCATGTTGCCAACGGTTAGAGCAATGGCCATTCCTGACCCAGATCCCATCATGCTTGTCCAAGACAAAAGCCCCATTCATACTGCCCGTATTGTCAATGAGTGGTTCGAAGACCATCCTGATATGATTTTAATAAACTGGCCAAGTAAGGGGTGCGACATAACCCCCACAGAAAACCTATGGGGGATTATGAAGGAAGAGATGGAATTTGGGGCAGTTAGGGACTGCAGTGCCATAGACCAAACAGTAAGGAATGTTTGGGAATCGATACGTCGGAGGCCCAACATTTGCCAACGTCTGGTCGAATCTATGCCAAATCGCATCAACGAGGTGGTTGACAGACACGGTGGTTGGACGCACTACTAATACCAGTTTGATTACTGCATTTATAGTGTGGGAGATAAACGTAAATACTGTTTAACGTAGGGCATTTTATTGTGTATAAATAAACTATATTATTCATTTCAAGGAATAATCTCGTCCATGGTAAACATTTTTCTATTAGTTTACATTATTGTGTGCGCGATATTAATTTGGTGTTTTTTGTGTTACAGACATTATTTTTTAATGCATTTGGAGAAATGTATCAGATGTGTAAATTAATATTATTATTTCGATAATGACTGACTGTGCTTTGTAAGGCTGGATTCAATATCCCAAATTTAATCTGTATCCAAACATTATCTTTATTTACACATGTATTGGAATACTATACTGTACTGGCAATTATTGAGCAACTGGTAATAGGATATATTGTTTTTTCTGTCTTTCTTACACATAGCTGCAACTGGACGGTATTTATTACTGTCATGTTTGTCATTGTTAATACACACACTTATCTTTATTTTTTTTAAATTATTTCACGCAACCTGTCAAAGACGTCAGTGCTCAGTATTCACATTAGCGTGTGTTCAGAAACCAATATAAAAGAGGTGCAGCATGACTCAGACTGGTGGTGCGGTGGCCAACACTGTAATGTCGGGGGCGTGAAGACACTAAGGAGAGAGAGCCAACTACCAATTACAGTAACAGTGTGCCGACCATCAGGGCACAAATGGTAGAACTGCCGTTACCGTGGATGTGTCATGTATGGTATACCGTCAATTTATCATATGAGACATACACCTTGTGCGTGAATGAGAGAGAGAGAGAGAGAGAGAGAGAGAGAGAGAGAGAGAGAGAGAGTTGCGTTTGTTGTAATAAATCACGAAATACTGTATGTTCGTCGGTATATATAGAGGTTTACATTTTCTATACAGTGCAGATATATGATGTCTGTGTCTATGTTTATAATTGAGCATAATGAAACATGAGCAATAAACAAAACTGAGATGATTTGTAATATTACATGCTTATTCCTCGTTTGGGAATACATGTTGGGGTTTCGTGTGAGCAGGGAAACATTTAAGGGATATTTAGTAATGGAAAAGCTGTGACTAGCTTATGCAATAAAGCGTGCAGAATATAGTATGTGGTTATAAGGTTAACAGTGTCCTTGATCTCTGTGGCTGATCGTAATAACAGGATTATAATAACACATGTGACAGCTTATGTGATTACTGATGTGACTCAATAGCTACGAGAACCATGGGATTATCATGATAACACGATCTTACCGCCGGCATTTTCCCAGCACACTTTATTATAAGTTACAGTCACTATCATTGTCATGTGGTCCGTATAATTTTGTCAACTTAGCAACAGTAATGCAACGGGTAATAATATGCTTGTATACAATTATGGATACGAATATCGTCATGAGGCCACAGTAACGAATACTCCCCTTTATTCTGCCCTTCTGGTCAACACCGTCCCTGTTACCACCTGTAAAACAGTAACCTCTGCAGACATAAAAAGTTCTCGTCAATTATCAGGTTACAGTACGTAGCCACAGTTACTTAAGTAATAACATTTTCACTGCCTAACACATATATAAACCGGAACCATACTAATATGTTTTTAACAATGAATTATTAGTGGTAAGGCTGATAATTAATACAAAGGTTAATGCCCATATGAACAACATTATCACCACTTTATCAAAGGTTGTTACAAAACATCATCATACGGTAAGCTATCCAACCCCATTGCCACAACCCCCTCCCCCCCAGACTCCCCCCCACCACCACACACCTTCATAGTTTGCCCATACGGAGCTGGCAGTGTCGGCGGGACAATGTTTCGTCTGGTGATTCGATTCACGGACTGCGATCCGCAAGCTTCACGACGCCCTCGGTGAGGCGACAGCGCTTTTGTTGGTGGGTGTACATATGCACGTGAAGTGAAATGAGGTGGGAATTACCTCAGAGTTATTTGTAGATTTTTGTAAATACTATTTTGTAATTAAAGCCTAGAAAAGCCATATTACTTTTTCACTTCTCCCAGTTCCCAGTTCTAAGTACATGTGTGTAGGGGCATGTTAGTGAAGTCCCCCATGTCGCGCGTTGCCAGTGTCGAGGCGGAGTTAGACCACGTTACCACTCATTATTAAATACGGGAGGATATATTCCCGAGAAATACCGTAACGATACCTGGGTAGCGGCACGACAGTGGTACTCACAATATTTCAAGGTTTTTGTTCTTGTTATCCTTCATAAATGTGACATTTTCACTCTCACAAGAGTCTTCTTAGTTCTGAATATAACATAATGTGTTTTACAATCAACTTTGAGAACACTTGAAGTTGCATATTTATCATCTTCGCCGAGAAAAACGCTTATTTGGCCAACATTAGATTAAAAGAGAATGGACCTACCTCCAAAATGGATGCTATCAGCCGGAACTATTTCACAATTTACAATACTTCTTGTCCTTGAAATCACGGCTAATAGAGGAAAAAAAATGATAAATCAGAAGTTAATAATCCAAAATTCCGTCTCAAGAGGAATCACAGTATTGAAAGATTTTGCCTAAGAAAATGTGGTTTTTGGTGTAACAGAAACATTGATATTGTGAAAAAGTTCGATTTTTTTTTTTTATCACCAAGATGTTCGACGTAATTTTAAACTGTATCTGCAGAACAAAAAAAAATCGAAATTTTTAAATTGTTTCGGTGGTCCTAACAATGAAAGATTTTTTGTTCTTAAAAACCTAACATACCAGCTCTCTTTCCGTGTCAGTCGACTTCTTGTTATCCTTCATAAATGTGACATTTTCACGCTCACAAGTGTCTTTTTAGTTCTGAATATAATATAATTTGAATTACAATCAACTTTGAGAACACTTGAGGAAGTTGCATATTCAGCGTTTTCGCCGAGGAATACGCTTATTCAGCCATCATTAGATTAAAAGAGAATTTACCTACCTCCAAAACGGATGCTATCAGACGGAACTATTTCACACTTTGCACACCTTCTTGTCCTTGAATACACGGCTAACGGAAAAGAAAATCGACAAAAGACAATAATCCAGACTTCCGTCTCGAGAGGAATCACAGAATTGAAAGATTTTACGTAAGGAAATGTGGTTTATGATGTTACAGACACCTTGAAATTGTGAAAATATTCGTTTTTTTTTTTTCGCCACGAGGCCCGACGTAATTTCAAACTGTATCTGCAGGAGAAAAAAAAAATCGAAATTTTTAAATTGTTTCGGTGATCCTCTCAATGTTTCAAAGATTTTTGTTCTTAAAAACACAAGGTGCCAGCTCTTTTTACGCGTCAGTCGACTTCTTGCCTTCATAAATATGACATTTTCACCCTGACAAGTGTGTTTTTAGTTCTTAATATAATATAATGTGTTTTACAATTAACTTTGATAACACTTGAGGAAGAGTTGCATATTGATCGTTTTCGCAGAGAAATACGCTTATTCAGCCACCATTAGATTAAAAGAGAATGGACCTACATCAAAAACGAATGCGGTCAGCAGGAACTATTTCACAATTTGCAATACTTCTTGCCATTGAAGTCACGGCTAAGGGGAAAAAAATCTACAAATCAGAAGTCAAAAATCCAGAATTCCCTCTCAAGATGAATCAGAGTATTGAAAGATTTTACATAAGGAAATATGTTTTTTTGTGTAACAGAAACCTTGAAATTGTGATTTTTTTTTTTTTACTGCCACGAGGCTCGACGTAATTTTAAACTGCTTCTGCTGGAGAAAAAAAAATATCGAAGTTTTTAAATTGTTTCGGTGATCCTCACAATGTTTCAGGCTATTTGCTCTTAAAAACCCAAGGTGCCAGCTCTCTTTATGTGTCAGTCGACTTCTTGTTATCCTTCATAAATGTGAGATTTTCACCCTCACAAGTGTCTTCTTAGTTCTGGATATAATAAAATATGTTTCACAATCAACTTTGAGGACATTTGAGGAAGTTGCATATTTAGCGTTTTCGATGAGAAATATGCTTATTAAGCATTCATTATACTAAAAGAGAATGGACCTACCTCCAAAACGGATGCTACCAGCCGGAACTATTTCACAATTTGCACTACTTCTTGTCCTTGAATTCATACCTAAGGGGAAAAAAAAACGCAACTCAGAAGTTAATAATCCAGAATTCCGTCTCAAGAGCAATCACAGTATTGAAAGATTTTACCTTAGGAAATGTTGTTTTTATATAACAGAAACCTTGACATTGTGAAAATGTTTTATTTGTTTTTTTTTACCGCCACGAGGCTCGACGTAATTTTAAACTGTTTCCTGCAGGAGAGAAAAAAATCGAAGTTTTAAAATGTTTCGGTGATCCTCACAATGTTTCAAGATATTTGTTCTTAAAAACCTAATTTGACAGCTCTCTTAACGTGTCAGTCGACTTCTTGTAATCCTTCATAAATATGACATTTTCATTCTGAAAAGTCTCTTCTTACTGAATATAATATAATGTGATTTACAATCAACTCTGAGAACACTTGAGGACGTTGCATATTTCCCGTCCTCGCCGAGAAATACGCTTATTCAGCAATCATTAGATTAAAAGAGAATGGACCAACTTAAAAAAAAAAAGAAACAAAACGGATGCTATCAGCCGAAACTATTTCACATTTTGCAATACTTCTTGTCCTTGAAGTCACAGCTAAGGGGGAAAGAAAAATCGACAAATCAGAAGATAGTAATCCAGAAATCCGCCTCCAGAAGAATCACAGTACTGAAAGATTTAACCTAAGGAAAAGTGGTTTATGGTGTAACAGACCTTGATACTGTGATTTTTTTTTTTTCGCCACGAGCCTCGACGTAATTTTAAACTGCTTGTGCTGGAGAAAAAAAAAACGAAGTTTTTATTTGTTTCCGTGATCTTTACAATGTTTGAAAGATTTTTGTCCTTAAAAACCTTAGGTGCCAGCTCTTTTTATGTGTCAGGCGTCTTCTTATCCTTCATATATCTGACATTTTCATCCTCACAAGTGTCTTTTTATTTCTGAATATAATATAATGTGTTTTACAATCAACTTTGGTAACACTTGAGGAAGTTGCATATTCATCGTTTTCGCCGAGAAATACGCTTATTCATTCAACATTAGAATAAAAGAGAATGGATCAATCTCCAAAACGGATGCGATCAGCCAGAACTATTTCACAATTTGCACTACTTCTTCCTCTGGAAGTCACGGCCAAGGAAAAAAAAAATAATCGACATAGTAGAAGTTAATAATCCAGAATTCCGTCTCTAGAGGAAACACAGCATTGAAAGATTTTACCTAAGGAAATATGTTTTTGGGGCGTAACACAAACCTTGATATTGTGATATTATTTTTTTTTTTTTTACCGCCTCGAGGCTCGAGGTAATTTTTTACTGCTTGTGCTGGAGGGGAAAAAAAAAATCTATATTTTTAAACTGTTTGGGTGATCCTCACAATATTTCAAGCTTTTTGTTCTTAAAAACCTAAGATGCAAGCTCACATTACGTATCAGTCGACTTCTTGTTATCCTTCATAAATATGACATTTTCACTCTCACAAGTGTCTTCTTAGTTCAGAAAATAACATAATATGTTTTACAGTCAACTTTGAGAACACTTGAAGTTGCATATTCAGCGTTTTCGCCGAGAAATACGAGGTTTTCTGCCATCATTAGATTAAAAGAGAATGGACCTACCTCCAAAACGGATGCTACCAGCCGGAACTATTTCACAATTTACAATACTTCTTGTCCTTGAAGTCACGGCTAATGATAAAAAAAATTGATAAATCAGAAGTTAATCATCCAGAATTCCGTCTCAAGAGGAATCACATTATTGAAAGATTTTACCTTAGAAAATGTGGTTTTTGGTGTAACAGAAACCTTGATATTGTGAAAATTTCGACTTTTTTTTTTTTTATCGCCACAAAGCTCGATGTAATTTTAAACTCTATCTACAGGAGAAAAGAATTCAATCGAAAATTTTAAATTGTTTCGGCGGTCCAAACAATGTTTGAAAGATTTTTTGTTCTTAGAAACCTAACATGCCAGCTTTCTTTACATGTCAGTCGACTTCTTGTAATCTTCATAAATTTGACATTTTCACCTTCACAAGTGTCTCCTTAGTTCTAAATATAATATAATGTGTTTTACAATCAACTTTGAGAACACTTGAGGAAGTTGCATATTCAGCGTTTTCGCCGAGAACTACGCTTATTCAGCCATCATTAGATTAAAAGAGAATGGACCTACCTCCAAAACGGATGCTATCAGCCAGAACTATTTCACAGTTTGCACTACTTTTTGTCCTTGAAGACACGGCTAACGGAAAAAAAAATCGGCAAACAAGACAATAATCCAGAATTCCGTCTCAAGAGGAATCACAGTATTGAAAGATTTTACCTAAGGAAATGTGGTTTATGATGTTACAGAAACCTTAATATTGTGCAAAAGTTCTTTTTTTTCCGATACAAGGCTCGACTTAATTTTAAACTGCTTTAGCTGGAGAAAAAACAATCGAAGTTTTTAAATTGCTTCTTTGATCCTCACAATGTTTCAAAAATTTTGTTGTTAAAAACCCAAGGTGCCAGCTCCCTTTACGTGTCAGTCGACTTCTTGTTATCCTTCATAAATGTGACATATTAACCCTCACAAGTGTCTTCTTAGTTCTGAATATAATATAATGTGTTTTACAATCAACTTTGAGAACACTTGACGAAGTTGCATATTCAGCGTTTTCGCCGAGAAATACGCTTATTCAGCCATCATTAAATTAAAAGAGAATGGACCTATCTCTAAAATGGATGCTATCAGCCGGAACTATTTCATAATTTGCAATACTGCTTGTCCTTGATGTCAAGGCTAAAGAAAAAAAAAACTGACGAATCAGAAGTTAATAATCCAGAATTCCGTCTCAATAGGAATCACAGTATTGAAAGATGTTATCTAAGGAAATGTGGTTTTTGGTATAACAGAATGCTTGATATTGTTAAAATGTTCGTTATTTTTTTTTTTACCGCCACACGGCTCAACATAATTTTAAAATGCTTGTGCTGGAGAAAAAAAAAATCGAAGTTTTTAAAGTGTCTCGGTGATCCTCACAGTGTTTCATGCTTTTTGTTCTTAAAAACCTAAGGTGCCAGATCTCTTTACATGTCAGTCGACTTCTTGTCATCCTTCATAAATGTGACATTTTCACCCACCCAAGTGTCTTCTTAGTTCTGAATATAATATAATGTGTTTTATAATCAACTTTGAGAACACTTGAGGAAGTTGCATATTCAGCGTTTTCTCCGAGAAATACGCTTATTCAGCTATCATTAGATTAAAATAGCATGGACCTACCTCCAAAACGGATAGTATCAGCAGTAACTCTTTCACAATTTGCAACACTTCTTGTCCTTGAAGTCACGGCTAATGGAAAAAAAAATCGACAAATAAGAATAATCCAGAATTTCGTCTCAAGATGAATCTCAGCACTGGAAGATTTTACAAAAAAAAATTTTTTTTTTTTTTTTTTGTGTGTGTGTAACAGAAACCTTGATATTATGAATATGTTCGTTTTTCTTTTTCTTTTCATTTTTTTACCGCCACGAGGCTCCACGTAATTTTAAACTGCTTGTGCTGAAGAAAAAAAAATGAAGATTTTAAATTGTTTCGGTGATCCTCATAATGTTTCAAACCTTTTGTTCTTAAAAACCTAAAGTGCCAGCTCTCTTTACGTGTCAGTCGACCTCTTGTTATCCTTCGTAAATGTGACATTTTGACCCTCACAAGCATCTTCTTTTTTCTGAATATTATAAAATATGTTTTAAAATCAACTTTGAGAACACTTGAGGAAGTTGCATATTCAACATTCTCCCCGAGAAATACGCTAATTCAGCCATCATCAGATTAAAAGAGCACGGACCTACCTCCAAGACGGATGCTATCAGCCGGAACTATTTCATAATTTGCACTATTTCTTGTCCTTGAAGTCACGGATAAGAAGGGGGGGAAAAAACGACAAATCAGAAGTTAATAATCCAAAATTATGTCTCAAGACGAATCAGAGTTTTAAAAGATTTTACATAAGGAAATGTGGTTTATGGTGTTATGGAAACCTTGATATTGTGAAAATATTCGTTTTTTATTTTTTTACAGCCACGAGGCTCGACTTAATTTTAAATTGCTTTTGCTTGAGAAAAAAAAATCGATGTTTTTTAGTTGTTTTGGTGATCCTCCCAATGTTTCAAGCTATTTTTTCTTAAAAACCTTAGGTGCCAGCTCTCTTTTAGTTTCCGTCGACTTCTTGTTATTCTTCATAAATATGACATTTTCACCCTCACAAGTGTCTTCTTAGCTCTGAATATAACAAAATATTTTTCACAATCACCTTTGAGAACACTTCAGGAAGTTGCATATTCAGCGTTTTTGCCGTGAAATAAGCTTATTCAGCCATCATTAAATTAAAAGAGAATGGACCTACCTCCAAAACTGATGCTATCAGCCGGAACTATTTCACAGTTTGCACTACTTGTTCTTGAAGTCACGGCTGTGGAAAAAAAAAATCGACAAATCAGAATACTGTATAATAATCCAGAATTCCTTCCCAAGAGGAATAACAATATTGAAAGATTTTGCATAAGGAAATGTGTTTTATGGTGCAACAGAATCCTTGATATTGTGAAAATGTTTGTTTGTTTGTTTTTCTTTTCCGCCACGAGGCTCGACGTAATTTTAGACTGCTTCTGCTGGAGAGGAAAAAAAAAATCGAAGTTTTTAAATTGTTTCTGTGATCCTCACTATGATTGAAAGATTTTTGTTCTTAAAAACCAAAGGTGCCAACTCTCATTACGTGTTAGTCGACTTCTTGTTATCCTTCATAAATGTGACATTTTCACCCTCACAAGAGTCTTCTTAGTTCTGAATATAATATAATGTATTTTACAATTAACATTGAGAACACTTGAGGAAGTTGCATATTCACCATTTACGCCGAGAAATACGCTTATTTACCATCATTAGATTGAAAGAGAATGGACCTACTTCCAAAACGGATGCTATCAGCCGGAACTATTTCACAATTTGCACTGCTTCTAATCCTTGAAGTCACGGCTAAGGGAAAAAAAATCGACAAATAAGAAGTTAATAATCCAAAACTCCGTCTCAAGAGGAATCACAGTATTGAAAGATTTTACCATAGGAAATGTGGTTTTTCGTGAAACAGAAACCTAGGTATTGTGAAAATATTCGTTTTTTTTTTTTTTTTACCGCGACGAGGCTCGACGAAATTTTTAACTGCTTTTGCTGGAGAAAAAATAAATAAATCGAAGTTTTAAAATTGTTTCGATGATCCTCACAATGTTTCAAGCGTTTTATTCTTAAAAAGCTAAGGTGCCAGCTCTCTTTACATGTCAGTCGACTTCTTATCCTTCATAAATGTGACATTTTCACCCACAAAAGTGTCTTTTTTGTTCTAAATATAATAAAATATGTTTTACAATCAATTTTGAGAATACTTGTGGAAGTTGCGTTTTGATAGTTTTCGCCGAGAAATACGCTTATTCAGCCATCATTAGATTAAAAGAGAATTGACCAATCTAAAAAACGGATGCTATCAGCCACAACAGTTTCACAATTTGCACTACTTCTTGTCCTTGAAGTCACGGCTAAGGAGAAAAAAAAAATCGATAAATCAGAAGTTAATAATCCAGAATTCCGTCTCAAGAGAAATCACAGTTTTGTCAAATTTTACATACGGAAATATGGTTTAGGTGTAACTGAAACCTTGATATTGTGATTTTTATTTATTTTTTTTTTTTTACCGTCACGAGGCTCGACGTAATTTTAAACTTATTCTGCTGGAGTAAAAAAGAAATCGAAGTTTTAAAATTGTTTCGGTCATCCTCACAATGTTTCAAGCTATTTGTTCTTGAAAACCTAATGTCCAAGCTCTATTTACGTGTCAGTCGACTTTTGTTATCCTTCATAAATGTGATATTTTCACCCTAACAAGTGTCTTCTTTGTTCTGAATATAATACAGTATAATGTGTTTTACAATCAACTTTGAGAACATTTGAGGAAGTTGCATTTTCAGCTTTTTCGCCGAGAAATACGCTTTATCAGCCACAATTAGATTAAAAGAAAATGAACCTACCTCCAAAACAGATGCTATCAGCCGGAACTATTTCACAATTAGCATTACTTCTTATTCTTGAAGACACGGCTAAGGGATGAAGAAATAAAAATCAATAAATCGGAAGTTAAAAATAGAGAATTTTGTCTCAAGAGGAATCAGAGTATTGAAAGATTTTACTTAAGCAATTGTTCTTTTTGGTGTAACAGGAACCTTGATATTGTGAAAATGTTTTTTTTTTTTTTTTTACCGCCACGAGGCTCGACATAATTTTAAAGTGCTTGTGCTGGAGAAAAAAAAATCGAAGTTTTTAAATTGTTTCGGTGATCATCTCAATATTTCAAGCTTTTTGTTTTTAAAATCTTAAGGTGCCAGCTCTCTTTACGTGTCAGTCTACTTCTTGTTATCCTTCATAAATGTGACATTTTCACCCTCACAAGTGTCTTCTTAGTTCTGAATATAATATAATGTGTTTTACAATCAACTTTGAGAACACTTGATGAAGTTGCATATTCAGCGTTTTCGCAGAGAAACACGCTTATTCAGCCATCATTAGATTAAAAGAGAATGGACCTACCTCCAAAACGGATGCAATCAGCCGGAACTATTTCACGTTTTTGCACAACTGCTTGTCCTTGAAGTCACGGCTATTGGGAAAAAAAAAAACACAACTCAAAAGTTAATAATCCAGAATTCCATCTCAAGAGGAATCACAGTATTGCATGATGTTACCTAAGGAAATGTGGTTTATGGTGTAACAGATACCTTGATATTGTGAAAATGTTCATTTTTTTTTTTTTTTATCCCCACGAGGCTCGACGTAATTTTAATCTACTTCTGCTGGAGAAAAAAAAAATCGAAGTTTTTACATTGTTTTTGTGATCATCACAATGTTTCAATCTTTTGTTCTTAAAAACCGATGGTGCCAGCTCCCTTTACGTGTCAGTCGGCTTCTTGTTATCCTTCATAAATGTGACATTTTCCCCCTAACAAGTGTCTTCTTTTTTCTCAATATAATATAATGTTTTATAATCAACTTTGAGAACACTTGAAAAAGTTGCATATTCAGCGTTTTCGCCGAGAAATATGCTTATTCAGCCATCATTAAAAGAGAATGGACCTACCTCCAAAACGGATGCTATCAGCCGGAACTATTTCACAATTTGCACTACTTCTTGTCCTTGAAGTCACAGCTAAGGGGGAAAAAAACAGTCGACAAATCAGAAGTTAATAATCCAGAAATCCATCTCAAGAGGAATAACAGTACTGAAAGATTTTACATAAGGATATGTGTTTTTTGGTGTAACAGAAACCTTAGTATTGTTAAAATGTTTTTTTTTTTTTACTGCCCCGAGGCTCGACGTAATTTTAAAATGCTTGTGCTGGATTAAAATAATAAATAAATCGAAGTTTTCAAATTGTTTTGGTGATCCTTACAATGTTTCAAGCATTTTGTTCTTAAAAACCTAAGGTGCGAGCTCTCTTTACGTGTCAGTCTACTTCTTGTTATCCTTCATAAATGTGACATTTTCACCCTCACCAGTGTCTTCTTTGTTTTAAATATAATAAAATATGTTTTAGAATCAACTTTTAGAACACTTGAGGAAGTTGCATATTCAGCGTTTTCGCCGAGAAATACGCTAATTCAGCCATAATTAGATTAAAACTGAATGGACCTAACTCCAAAACAGATGGTATCAGCCGGAACTGTTTCACAATTTGCATTACTTCTTGTCCCTGAAGTCACGACTAAGGGGGAAAAAAATCGACAAATCAGAAGGTAATAATCCAGACTTCAGTCTCAAGAGGAATCAAAATATTGGAAGATTTTACCTAAGGAAATTTGGTTTTTGGTGTAACTGAAACCTTGATATTGTGATTTTTTTTTTTTTTACTGCCACGAAGTTCGACGTAATTTTAAACTTCTTCTGCTGGATGAAAAAGATATAAATCGAAGTTTTTAAATTGTTTCGGTGATCCTCATAATTTTTCAAGCTATTTGTTCTTGAAAACTTAAGGTGCAAGCTCTGTTTACGAATCAGTCGACTTCTTGTTATCCTTCATAAATGTGACATTTTCACCCTCACAAGTTCTTCTTAGTTCTGAATATAATAAAATATGTTTTACAATCAACTTCGAGAAAACTTGAGGAAGTTGCATATTCAGAGTTCTCGCCGAGAAATACGTTTGTTCAGCCATTATTAGATTATAAGAGAATGGACCTACCTCCAAAACGGATGCTATCAGCAAGAACTATTTCACAATTTCCACTACTTCTTGTCCTTGAAGTCATGCCTATGGGGAAAAAATCGACAAATCAGAAGTTAATAATCCAGAATTCCGTCCCAAGATGAATCACAGTTTTGAGAGATTTTACCTAAGGAAATGTGGTTTATGGTGTAACAAAAACATTGATATTGTGAAAATGTTCTTTTTTTTTTTTTACGGTACGATTCTCGACGTAATTTAAAACTGTTTCTGCAGGAAATAAATAAATAAATAAATTGTTACGGGGATCTTCACAATGTTTCAAGCTATTTGTTCTTAAAATCCATAGGTGCCACCTTTCTTTACGTGTCAGTCGAGTTCTTGTAATCCTTAATATGTTTGTCATTTTCACCCTCACAAGTGTCTTCTTCTTTCTGAATATAATATAATGTGTTTTACATTCAACTTTGAGAACACTGCAGGAAGTTGCATATTCAGTGTTTTCGCCGAGAAATACGCTTATTCAGCCATCATTAGATTAAAAGAGAATGGATTTACATCCAAAACGGATGCAATTATTTCACAGTTTGCCTTACTACTTGTCCCTGAAGTCAGAGCTAACGGAAAAAAAAATGACAAAGAATATAATAATACAGAATTCCGACTCAAGAGGAATCACAGTATTGAATGATTTTACCTAAGGAAATGTGGTTTATGGTGTAACAGAAACCTTGATATTGTGAAAATGTTCGTTTTTTTTTTTTTTACCGCCTCGAGGCTCGAAGTAATTTTAAACTGTTTGAGCTGGAGAAAAAAAAAATCGAAGTTTTTAAATTGTTTCGGTGATCCTCACAGTTTCAAAGATTTTTGTTGTTAAAAACCCAAGGTGCCAGCTCTATTTGCGTGTCAGTCGACTTCTTGTTATCCTTCATAAATCTGACATTTTCGCCCTCACAAGTGTCTTCTTAGTTTTGAATATAATATAATATGTTTTACAATCAACTTAGAGAACGCTTGAGGAAGTTGCATATTCAACGTTTTCGCCGAGAAATACGCTTATTCAGCCATCATTAAAATAAAAGAGAATGGACCTACCTCCAAAACGGATGCTATTAGCCGGAACTATTTCACAATTTTGCACTACTGCTTGTCCTTCAAATCACGGCTATTGGAAAAAAAAAAAAATCGACAGATCAAAAGTTAATAATCCAGAATTCCTTCTCAAGCGTAATCACAGTACTGAATGATGTTACCTGAGGAAATGTGGTTTATGGTGTAACAGATACCTTGATATTGTGAAAAATGTTCTTTTTTTTTTTTTTACCTCCTCGAGGCTCGACGTAAATTTAAACTGCATCTGCTGGAGAAAAAAAAAATCGAAGTTTTTATATTCTTTATGTGATCATCACAATGTTTCAATCTTTTGTTCTTAAATACCGAAGGTGCAAGCTCTCTTTACGTGTCAGTCTACTTCTTGTTATCCTTCATAAATGTGACATTTT
>JAGKTI010020969.1:0-16011 GCA_018397915.1 Birgus latro | reverse complement strand
GGGAGGCCGAGGATGAGATGAAGGGATGGAGTGGAGAGGTATATGAGAGAGGGGGTCGTGAGTTGGGAGCATGGTAATGAAATGGCAGGGGACAGAGTGACATGGAGGCGATTTGTTTGTGGCCACCCCGTGCGGGTTTGAGGCGTCTGGCAATAGATAGATAGATAGATAGATGAATAGGATGCTGCCGATTAATAATTAAAAATGGTATTAGAGGAAAATGAGAAACAGTTTGCAGTTCCTGATATTAAAACGCAAAGATGATCTGATGCTGCCACGACGCTTCATAGTTTGGCCTACGAGCAAAGAACAGTACCTTTCTCCTATTATGTATTAACGTATATTATTTCCTGTAGCGTTGACTGAGCGTTCTATATTCAGTTAAATCACATGGGTAACGTATAAAAGTGATTTACAAATGTCAATTTTAGGATCTCACCTACTATTAACTACTAAAAAAAAAAAATGCATGTCACCACTATAGCAGAGACGGCACAGAGCTTGACCTACTGCTCGGTAAGGTACAGCCCACGTGTTTTAATAACCAACAGTTCGGTTTTAATATATGTTTGGATTGCATTTTTAGCAAGTTAAAATAACACCTCTGTTATGCTGCGTATTTATGGGTCGGTTTCTCGCCCTCAAATACGCAGGCTACAGCGGGTCACTATTCTAGACCGGGCCGATAACTCTAAAGAGTAGGACTGAACACAAAAACAAGGCAGTAAGTATTACACACATGTATTCCAGATATCTTCCCAGGCACAATAGTACATCAACAAATATATTACAAACTGGGTTGGTCTGGGATGGGTTAACACTTAACACAAGGTTTTACTTGACGGGGAGTCTGTCACTATACTGACTGGTAGAAGTATGGTACTATTTACCCAGCACTTATGGCACATAAAATACACTTATAATTTAAGACAGAGGAATGAATCTACTACAATTTCCCAAACCCGTATAGCACTGGACGGCACTGTATATAAGTTACGTTAACACCTGTGTTACAGACACCTGTCGGCCGGAAGTCTATCTCAGGTAGAGTCTGCCGCGTAGTTATCACTGACGGGGGGGGGACTGCGATATTCTGCCATGCCCTGACCAACGTGCCCGGACACTGGGGTGGGTGCAGGTTTAATGCACGAGGGGAAGGCACAATGGGAATAATATATATTCCTTCTGTTAGTCACTGAGGTGTTTCACTCGCGTGCCTGTGGGTTGGGGAGGGAGAGTTTAAATAACAAGGGAATGGCACAACCGACACAATATTATTGTTCTGTTGGTCACAGTGGCATTTCGTTCACTGGGGGGGGGGGCGCAGGACTCTNGCGTGCCTGTGGGTTGGGGAGGGAGAGTTTAAATAACAAGGGAATGGCACAACCGACACAATATTATTGTTCTGTTGGTCACAATGGCATTTCGTTCACTGGGGGGGGGGCACAGGACTCTACTCGGGATATAAGTCAGACCACGGTTTACTATTAGGCTCGTCCAATCTTATACTCTGGGTTCCTGGTCACTTAACACGAGAATACACTGTAGGGAATCACTCGTATGGTATAAGTTAATGCACACACATATCTGGGTCGAAAAAGCACACACATATGTAAAGTCCACTCACTTCATTACCACTGGTGAGCCCTAGGTTGATTCCTTCATCCGGAGGAAGGGCAGATTGGTGTGCCCCTGGACAGGGTCCCTCACGTAGTCGTGGGAGTAGGGGCTCGGCCCGAAGAGAGCCAGGAGACGGGCCTGTCATCGAGTCTGGGGGAGACTCAGGAAGGCCTCACCCACAGGTAAGTCGCGCCTCAGTGTTTGGGGCAACTCCCGGGGCAACTGAGGACCCAGAGAACTGGAACCCGGGGTGGCTGGACATCGACAACGGCTGGAGGGCGGCGGCGCCGACAGGATCATCAAACGGGGACCTCGGGCCAGAGGGGTAGTAGACAGGTCCTGTCGTCGGCTGCGGGGTTTGTGGGGACTCTGCTTCGGCCACTGTTCACCTTGGTAGAATTGCAGGGAACCAAGGCCTCGGGTGAGACCTTGCCATGGCTCGGGGGAGGGGTGCTCTCTGGCTCCAGGTCCTCCTGTAGGAGAGAAGCAGACTGTGGCCTGCTCTACATCCGACCTGACGTGACTAGTGGCCAACGTTGTTGTTGCACAGGGGACATCAGCTTCAATGCGGCTAGTGGCCTGCTCTGCCTCTGGCCTGACATGACTAATGGCCGACGCCCGGGTGGCACAGGGGACAACAGCTTCAGTGGGGCTAATGGCCTGCCATACCTCTAGCCTGACGTGACTAGTGGCCGATGTCGTAGTGGCACAGGAGGTTGTAGCTCTGGTGCAGCTAATGGCCTGCACAGGGGAGATGAGAGGACTAGTAGCAGAGGGACGGACTGTGGCCGATCCTGCCTCGTACCCAGTACGGCTTGTGGCCAATATTGCGGTGCCACTCTGGGGGGAAAGACTAAAGGAGTTGGATGACTTATGGCCTGTCCTGCCCGGCCGACACGCATCCGTGTCGCAGCCCTGTAGCGGGGATGCAACTGGGGAACGGAATGTGGCCTGTTCTGCCCCGTTCCCGGTATGACTGTGGCCAATACCGCGGCGTTGCGTGGAGTTGTAAACTCCACCCCTTACCTGGCGAGTGGAATTGCGGCCAGAGACTAGGCACCGGTAACTGCTACCTTTCTGGATCACCACCTGGGAGCAAGAGGGGCGCTGGGAAGTGATACAGGTGCGCCGTTCCTGTTCCCAGCCCTCTGTGTCAGCGGCGGTCCCACGGTGGTACTGGGGGGATTGGGGGTGCTGGTGTCGTCTGCTCTGGCCATCGCACCATCTGCGGCTCCAACCCCTAACTCCTGTATTTCACCACCCTCCCCGGTAACAAAGTCACGACCCCATGACTGGAGGTGGTATAGGTTGGTGTTGGCCGTTTGGTGGATGTGTCTGAGGTGACTTAGGAAGGCAGTCCTGTGGTCGGTTGGTATATTGGCGTGCAGGTGGAGGGCATAGGCGACACGAAGCGTGGAAGGGTGGTTTGTTTGCTGGAGAAGTTGCAGCAGGTGTTGTGTGCTTCTGATGCGTTGATGTCACCCGAAGGTGTGGATCCAAGTGATTCTCGTGACTTGCGTGGTGGTGGTGGTGGTCGTATCTTTGAGGCAAATGCTGGCTACAGGTAGTCTGGTGCGGTTTATATTACCGGTGGAGTGTGGGGCCGGTGTTCCCCTGGGACTGCGGCTGGGTGGGTTTTTCCATGTGAGATGAGGAGTAGGAAGGGTTATGGGGGTGGTGTTGGGAGGTGGGGTGGGTGGTTGGCTGTTAGTGGGCAAAGGGGTGGGCGTGGGGTTTGAGGTCTAGCGGGCTGGTGGGCGTGAGATACAGCCGGAACGGGTATTTGTGGTGGTTAGTTGTGGAGTGGGCAGCGATGGGTAATGGGATGGTGGAGCGGGGGCAGACGGAGAGTGAGGTGGTGTGGTGTGGTTGGTTGTCGTGGTTGGTGGGGTAGGGGTTAGGCTGGGCGCAGAGCACAAGGTGGTCGGTGTGGAATTTCCTACAGGTGTGTGCTGAGCAGCATGGAGTGGGTGCGTGGCAGCTGTAGGGGAGCATGGTGGTGGGGTAAGTGTAGTGCGTGGGTGTGGTGCAGGAGTTTCGAGTGGCGAGGGGGCAGTGGAAACCGATGGGGAAGGGGATGGGGATGAATAATAGAGAAAAGGCTCCTCGTAGGGAGCAGGTGGTGTTGAGCTTGCTCGAGTGGTTGGGGAGGGAGCGGCGGGGGTTGGGGAGTCCCGGGCAGGGCGGACGTGGTGATTCCTGTAGGTGGGGGAGGTTCCGTTGCAGCTGACGACGACTTGGAAGGGGTTGGGGACTCTAGTATTGGTATAAGATCCCATGAAACGAGGGGCAATCTTATTGGGGGTGTGGAGGTGGGCAACAAAAACCTCGTCACCTGGTTTGTAAGGGTTAGCAGGGGAGGAATCGGCTTGAGCATCTTGGTGTGCATGCACATGTTGTAATCGGCGCTTCAGGTGATATAGGGGGTCGGTGGGTGGGGAGTGAGCGGGGGGTTGGAGGTGCTGTCGGAGAGGGAGGAGGAGGAGCGCCTCTCCAAACACTCGCTCATGAGGGGTGATGCCGTCGGCGCGGGGGCAGGCGTTCATTCCCCATTGGACGATCTTGACGTGTGCAGGCCATTCTTGGTCTTGGGTACTTTGAATTCGGGTCCTGATTTGGTTTAGTAGAGTCCGATGGCTCCTTTCGCATACCCCATTTCCCTGGGACCAGTAGAGGGAGGAGTGGGAAATGAAGAATCCCAATAGGCTCTTTCCATATTTGCCCCGTGAACTCTGGAGCGTTATCGGAGTGAATGGCCTGGGGAACGCCAAACTAGGGGAAGACGTGGTGCATGAGGGCGTCGGCTATGGTGACGGCAGTGTGTTCCTTAGCTGGACAAGCAATCAGGAACTTGGAGTAAACGTTGACGAATGTAATGATGTATTTGTAGCCGGATCTAGGTGGCAGCGGTCCGACAATGTCGACAGACAAAAGCTGCCAAGGTCTGTAGGCGGAGATCTTGCCAGCAGGACCCGCCGAATGGGTGATGTCCTTTCCTAGGCAGCATGCTCGACACACCTGAGTGACACGTTGGGCGAGGGTAGTGGGGTTGGGGGCCCAATAGAGGTCGTTGAAGACCTGGGTTAACCTTTTCGTACCCAGGTGGATTCCATACTCCGAGTGGAGGTGGGTGAGGATGCCTACGGCGGAGTCCGGATCAAGGACAATGTGGCCCGATAGCGTGAAGAGTTGGTCCCCTTGCAGGTAGAGTTTTGAAAATAGATGCTGGGGAATCCAGGGGGGCCGGTCTCGATTCTGCCAGAGCTGGATCAGCTTGGATTGAGGGAGGAGCGATCCTACTGGTAGACGGGAGAGGGCGTCGGTGTTGGTATGCACTTTCCCGGGCCGGTAAGCAATCTCATAGTCAAACTCCTCGAGCACTTTGTGCCAGCAGAGGAGTTGGGCGTTCTGAGTGGCCGATTGCCAGGGCCACTGAAGGGATTGGTGGTCTGTGATCACGGTGACCCTGGTGTCAGACAGGTAGGCCCTGAAGTAGTCGAAGGCCCAGACGATACCCAAACATTCGCGCTTGTTAGCTGCGTAATTTAGTTCAGCCGGGTTTAGGGTGCGGCTGGTGCAAGCGATGATGTCCTCATGCCCCTCCTGGACCTGTGGCACGACGGCGCCTATGGCTACCAGCGAGACGTTGGTGTATAACCTGAAGGGGAGGTCGTAATTCGGGAAAGCGACGATGGGGGTGGAAATAAATTTCTCCTTTAAGGTGTAAAACGCTGATATTCGGTCGTTGCTCCAGATGAAGGGCTCGCCTTTCTTAGTGTGGTCGTGGAGCGGTTTCGCGAGGTCGGCGAAGCCTTTGATGAACCGCCGGTAATACGACACGAACCCCAAGAAGGCGCGGACTTGGTGGACGTCCTGTGGAAGAGGCAGGTCGGTGATGGCTTTCAGCTTGTCAGGATCTGGGGAGATGCCTTTCCCCGAGACAATGTGTCCTAGGAAATCGACAGAGCGGGCAGCTAGGACACATTTAGTGGGTTTGAGTTTCAACCCGGCCTGGCGTATTCGTTGGAACACCTGTCGGAGGCAGTGCAGGTGATCAGCCCACGTTTTGCTGAAAACAATAACGTCATCGAGGTACGCCAGGCAGACTTCCCAGGTCAGACCGCTGAGGACAGACTCCATAAGGCGGGAAAGGTGGCCGGGGCGTTGCATAGCCCGAAAGGAAGAACATTAAACTGATAAAGTTTCCCATTACTTGTGGAGAAGGCCGTTTTCCCTTGATATCGGGGGTGGACGGGGACCTGCCAGTATCCTGACTGGAGGTCCAGCGTGGAGAACCAGGTGGAGCCGTGTAGGGAGTCTAGGGAGTCGTCTATGCGGGGGAGAGGAGTGGCATCTTTGGTGGTTACGTCATTCAGGCGGCGGTAATCGACACAGAATCGCTGAGTGCCGTCTTTTTTCTGAACCAGGACAACGGGGGAGGACCAGGGGCTGGTAGAGGGTGTGATGATGCTGGCGTCCAGCATTTCTCAAACTTGCCTGTCCTCTTCAGCCCATTGGTGTGGGTTCTCCCAGCGGGAGGGTTGCTGGATGGGGGGCCTGGTGGTATGAATCATGGGCTAGATATGTCGTATACCCCAAGTCAGCGGGCCCAGTCGAGAAAAGGTCTTGGTATTCAAGTAGTAGATGGTGCAGCGTCTCGGCTTGATGGGGAGATAAGTGGTCAGGCAAAGGAGGGAGGGGAGAGGGGTTTGAATTTAGGGGTGGGGTGTCACAAGGCTCTGCTGCCTCTAGGTTGCCGATCTGGAGTCCTCTTGGCAGAGTGAGGGGTGTAGCTGCCAGGTTCGCCACTTTGACGGCATTAAAGTGGGGTGGAAGGAAAGTCAGTGACATCAGGCAGGCGGCGAGGGGCCTGGTGGGGTCACTTGGGGAAAATTGGGAATGGGTCCTTGTGGGCTTATTGATCCGTAGCCAAGCTTCATCGTGGGGGGGGAATGGTGAGGGAGGACGCGACGGTCGCGGGGGAAAGTGGGGCCGGGGGGGGGCTGAGGCAGGAGAAGGGGGAGGGGTGTCGTCTTGTTGTGCGCATGTACAAATGGCTTGGGGCTGTTGGGGAGGCTGTCGAAAATGAAGTCGCCTCCCGTGGCAGTCTATGTGCGTGTGGAGTTTTTGAAGCAGGTCCAATCCCAAATAGCCATCATAAGTACGACAGGACGAGTCAAAAACGATGAAGGGATGTTATGTGGAGGCTGGTTGATGAGTCTTGGTATGTAGGGAACGAGTTTCCCCACGAATAGGCAAGGGGCCTTCCCCCGTGTCTATGAGGCGGGCTAAAGTGTGGAAAAGGGGACAAAAAACCTTCTTATGGCAGGAGTAGAAATGTGTGTACAGGCAGGACCTGGCGGCTCCCGTATCTACCAGAAGTCTTGCCTTGACCCCCTGTAGTTTCATCTTGTGATAGACCCGGGGTCGGTACTTTGTAGAGGTGGCCTCCGCCACTGCGGGGAGGTGCGGGGGCGGTCCTAAAAAATCCAATGTCAGCTCGAGGGCTGTGTTGGTATCAGCCTCCTCTGGCTTGCAGCTGGCGTCAGGTTCCTCAACGAGGGGGGTTTGGGGTTCGCAGGCCCTCATTTACTGCCAACATTGGGCGGCGCCTCTGTGGGTCAGCTCTTATTCTGCGTGCCACCTTCAGTTGTTCACGTATGTCATGAAGTGGGCAGCGGCTGTTACAGGCTGTAAATTCCCACGGATTGATAGTGATAAGATTTGTGTTATCTTTCTGTGGTGGCCGCTTCCTGGTGGGGTGGGGTCTTGGGAGAGCCGAGGCAGAGGCGCTTCGCACTGGGGCTGGAAGGCATTGGGGCGGCGTGGGGGGAGGGTTTCGTTGGGAACCGGCTCACCACCCCGATGTGTTGCGTGTTGGGGCGTGCTGCGAGAAGGCAGTGAATGAGATGGACATCATGGTCCAAATTTCCTGCTGGGTCATGGATAGTAAAATGTTCCTTCACTATGCCCGGAAGGACTCTGAGAAGATTGTTGAATATATGCTCATCCCGGGTATTCATTTCAGCATCCAGGTATGCGGCGGTGACGGGTCGCCTAGCTTGGACCAACGTGTTGTCCAAATCACCGTCATATTTTAGGGCATCTGGTTGTGAAATTGCGACAACTTTCTCTAATGACGGGGTAATAGGTTCTGTTACTATTTTTGCAAATCTGGCCCACGTGAGATCTGGGAATATTTTTGGTGCTATACTAGATACCGCCTTTCCCAGGTAAGGTAGAGTGACAGCTATTTTCTGATTATCTTCCTCAAACCCAATATCAAGTAATGGCTTGACCATATTTAAGTAAGTCGTGATGTCGCATTGTTCTAGGTCGAATTTTGGTAGGGGTGCATGTGTTTTGGCTGTAATTTTCAAAAAAAAAGTTTTCCAGTCCTTTTTCACTGTCCGGGTCAAGAACCACCGCTGGCCACCAGTGTTATGCTACGTATTTGTGGGTCGGTTTCTCGCCCTGAAATACGCAGGCTACAGCAGTTCCCTATTCTAGACCGGGTCGGTAACTCTAAAGAGTAGGACTGGACACAAAAACAAGGTAGTAAGTATTACACACATGTATTCCAGATATCTTCCCAGGCACGATAGTACATCAACAAATATATTACAAACTGGGTTGGCCGGGGATGGGTTAACACTCAACACAAGGTTTTACTTGACGGGGAGTCTGTCACTATACCGATTGGTAGAAGTATGGTACTATTTACCCAACACTTAAGGCACATAAAATACTCTTATAATTTAAGTCACAGGAATGAATCTACTACAGTTTCCCAAACCTGTATAGCACTGGACGGCACTGAATATAAGTTACATTAACACCTGTGTCACAGACACCTGTTGGCCGGAAGTCTATCTCAGGTAGAGTCTGCTGCATAGTTATCACTGACAGGGGGGGGGACTGCGATAGTCTGGCATACCCTGACTAACGTGCCCGGACAATGGGGTGGGTGGAGGTTTAATGCACAGGGGTAGGCATGATGGGAATAATATATATTCCTTCTGTTAGTCACTGAGGTGTTTCACTCGCGTGCCTGTGGGTTGGGGAGGGAGAGTTTAAATAACGAGGGAATGGCACAACCGACACAATATTATTGTTCTGTTGGTCACAAAGGCATTTCGTTCACTGGGGGGGGGCGCAGGACTCTACTCGGGATATAAGTCAGACCATGGTTAACTATTAGGCTCGTCCAATCTTATACTCTGGATTCCTGGTCACTTAACACGAGAATACACTGTAGGGAATCACTCGTATGGTATAAGTTAATGCACGCAAATATCTGGGTCGAAAAAGCACACACATACGTAAAGTCCACTCACTTCATTACCACTGGTGGGCCCTAGGTTGATTCCTCCGTCCGGAGGAAGGGCAGAGTGGCGTGCCCCTGGACAGGGTCCCACACGTAGTCATGGAACTAGGGGCTCGGCCCGAAGAGAGCCAGGATATGGGCCTGTCGTCGAGTCTTGGGGAGACTCAGGGAGGCCTCACCCACAGGTAAGTCATGCCCCTGTGTTCGGGGCAACTCTCGGGGCAACTGAGGACCCAGGGTACTGGAACCCGGGGCGGCTGGACTGCGGCAACGGCTGGAGGGCGGCGTCGCTGACAGGGTCATCACATGGGGACCTCGGGCCGGGGGAATAGTAGACAGGGCCCGACGTTGGCTGCGGGTCTGCGGGGACTCTGCTTCGGCCGCTGTTCACCCTGGTAGAGTTGCAAGGAACCAAGGCCTCTGGTGAGGCCTTGCCACGGCTCGGGGGAGGGGTCCTCTCTGGCTGCAGGTCCTCCTGTAGAAGAGAAGCGGACTGTGGCCTGCTCTACATCCGAACTGACGTGACTAGTGGCCAATGTCGTGGTAGCACAGGGGACATCATCTTCAATGCAGCTAGTGGCCAGCTCTGCCTCTGTCCTGACGTGACTAATGGCCGACGTCGGGGTGGCACAGGGGACAACAGCTTCAGTGCAGCTAATGGTCTGCCCTACCTCTGGCCTGACGTGACTAGTGGCCGACGTCGTAGTGGCACAGGAGGTTGTAGCTCTGGTGCGGCTAATGGCCCGTATCGGGAAGCTGAGAGGACTAGTAGCAGAGGTACGGACTGTGGCCAATCCTGCCTCGTACCCAATACGGCTTGTGGCCAATACTGTGCCGCCACTCTGGGGGGAACGACTACAGGAGTCGGACGACTTATGGCCTGTCCTGCCTGGCCGACACGTGTCCGTGTCGTGGCCCTATAGTGGGGATGCAACTGGGGAACGGACTGTGGCCGGTTCTGCCCCGTACCCGGTATGACTGTGGCCAATACCGCGGCGTTGCGTGGAGTTGTAAACTCCACCCCTTACCTGGCGAGTGGAATTTTGGCCAGAGACTAGGCGCCGGTGACTGCTACCTTTCTGGATCACCACCTGGGAGCAAGAGGGACGTTGGGAAATGGTACAGGTGCGCCGTTCCTGTTCCCAGCCACTCCATGACAGCGGCGGTCCCCTGGTGGTACTTGGGGGTTGGGGGTGCTGGTGTCGTCTGCTCTGGCCGTCGTGTCGTCTACGGCTCCAACCCCTAACTCCTGTATTTCAACATCTGTATCACCCTATTCTGACCCCTCCTCCAACTCCTACCAGCCTCACCAACTCTCCACCTGATCCCTCCATTTCATCCATAGTATAGGAATGGGAGACTTTCTACTACAGTATAGCCTTTTCATCTTAACTTGTCCTTGATTTTCATTCTTATGCTGCTAATTCCATATTGCTTTTTGACCGAAAAATCTATCTATTGCCAGACGCCTTATTCCCATAAGAGTTGGTGGCCACAAACAATTCGCCTCCATATCGCCCTGTCCCCCGCGATTTCACTGCCCTGCTCCCAGCTCACACCCCCCTCTCTTATACAGTACATCCTTCAACTTAGCGAATTTTAACTTTGCGATTCACCAATTTTGCGAGGTAGTTCCAAAAGTCATGTATTTTTTAACACAACCACAACCATGCTGAGAATTAACGATGCATAACCTGGCCAATATCCTCGCCGTCATTGGCCAGCTGAAAGAAACCATCGTGAACAATGAATGTGACCAATTTAAGGCTCAGGAAGCATGCCACGGTGTTGACAGGGCCCTTCGCTTTTATGCTGACCTCCACAGAGATGGGGTTAACAAGAGGAAGCAGTCTCTTAATCACAAAATTCATGAGAACCCCAAGAGACCCTGCCCATCGACCAGCCATCCTGCCACCCCTCCCCAAGCAGCCAGCGATCCTAGCATCCCTAACCTTTTTGATTCTGATGACCCCAGTGACGATTCTGACTTCGAGGGATTCATGATAGTGGCAGAAAAAACACAGCAAGATGTGGAAATATCTGCCGACAGCAATAGTGATGACGTAAGCCCCGCGGTACCACAGTAGCTGCACCCAAGCCCACCCTGCCACCAGTCCCGTACACCACGCCAGTCTTCACATCAGTGTAAATGCATTTTTTTTTTATGTTTCTTACCTATGATTTTTTTTTATTAATATTACTGTACAGTACATCAGTTCATGTTTGTTTCATTTGTCATCGTAAAATTAAGAGGTCGAGTCGAGAGTAAGAGTGGGAAAAAATGCTTACCTTGGGGTGATGTCGACCAATTTGCCTTTATTTCATATATTTAATTGTTTCAATTTTGCAAATTTTGATTTTGCGAGGGTTTTTATCGACCATATTCTCGCAAAATTGGAGGAAGGACTGGATACCTCTCCACTCCATCTCATCCTTGGCCTCCCCCTCCCTCTACCCCCCTCCACCTCACTCACATACACTCTCCTCATTAGTCTCTCACTTTCCATCCTCTCCACATGAAAAATACAGTACAGAAGAATACAGTACAGTACGGAAAAATACAGTACAGTACTATGGTTCTACACCCTGTCCATAGCACTTCCTTGAGACCAGCATAATGTTCTAATGTTACTCTATTGGTACAACTCAGCATTCAAGATGGAGTATGGCAGTTTTAGGCCATGTAGAGAGGATGGAGAGTGAGAGACTAATGGGGAGAGTGTATGTGAGTGAGGTGGAGGGGAGGAGAGGGAGGGGGAGACTGCGGATGAGATGGAGGGCATAAGTGGAGAGATATATGAGAGACGGGGGTGTGAGGTTGGTGGTGGGCAATGTAATGGCAATGGATAGGGCAACATGGAGATGATTTGTTTGTGGCCACCTTGTATGGAATTAAGGCATCTGGCAATAGATAGATAGATAGAGTAAAAAGGTGAAATACTTTAGTATCTTTCAGGATGATGGAAAGAGAAGGACTGATTGAGCGATACAGGCTGATGAGGTATTATGAGAAGCCGTATCAGGTTAGTAAAGGGAAATTCGTGGTTTGTATTCTTTGTGGTTAAGTGAGCTCCCTAACACTTTTTCCTTAGCAATTTATTTTTGGATACGGCTGGCTAATATCATTGTGTACGTTATTTATGCAGAGTATGGTGATATTAGAGTGATTCAGCCAATGCACAAGAGAATGATAAGGTGTAATAAGCAAAATAATTCACTTAGGAAGAGGTGCTAGGGAGCTTCCTTAACCGAAGAGAATCTGGGCCTTTGTCTCAGGTGCTGTTTTGGAGGCTCGGATGGTTAGTGAATGTGTTGGCCATTTCACAAGGCATGGTGCTTGATAGTTCTCATTGTGCTAACTCCATATATCTTTGTAAATCTTGCCTCACCCCATCTCTTTGGTGGGAATTGGAGTTTGGATGATGATGGTGATGATGACAGCGATGGTGGTGGTGATGATGATGATGATGGTGACAGTGGTGGTGATGATGATGATGGTTGTGGTGGTGGTGGTGATGGTGGGTGGGGATTGTGATGATGATGATAATGGTTTCCTGTGCTCTCTCATTTGTTTATGGATCCTGCTTAACCCCATCTCAGTTGGGAGTAAAGGTTGGGAAGATGATGATGATGGTTGTGACACTTTTATGCTCTCTCTTTGTTTTATCATCCTGCTGTATCCCTTCTTTTTAGATGGAAATAAGGATTGTGATGATGATGATTTAATGGTTTCACTGTTAACTAATTATTTTTATTTTACTGTGCATTCTAGAGTCCTCAGAATAAGATACTATATTTACCTTTATTGTTATTATTATTATTATTATTATTAGTTATTGATTTATATTGTCTGGACGTTTCTACTCCTCACCCTGCACAAGGGTGCGAATGGAGGTCCAGATGATGATGATATTTTATTTATTTGTTTTTTTGCTATCAACTCCTTAATAAACTAAAAAAAAACAAAACAAAACATTATTTTAAAGTTCCATTGTCACCTGTAAAGCTTATTTTTCAATTTCCCCCAATTTGTCGTACGGAGACATGAAAATTAAAGTTAACCCTTCACTGTTTTATTCATACTTTTTCCAGGTGAT
Organism: Birgus latro; assembly: GCA_018397915.1. Taxonomy (NCBI): domain Eukaryota; kingdom Metazoa; phylum Arthropoda; class Malacostraca; order Decapoda; family Coenobitidae; genus Birgus; species Birgus latro. Next base: position 2,967 of record JAGKTI010020969.1, on the reverse strand, counting down.
TTTATCCAACTTAGGAGTGAGAGCAGTGGAAATGAGTTATTTGAGAGGAGCATGTGGAGTCACATGGAGAGACAGACTAACAAATGAGGAAGTGAAGGAGCATTGTGGTGTGGTTGAGGATGTGATGGGAAGCGTTAGGAGAAACACGTTAAGGTGGTTTGGGCATATGGAGAGGATGGAGAGTGAAAGATTGACGAGGAGAGTGTATGTGAGTGAGGTGGAGGGGGCGAGAGGGAGGGGGAGGCCGAGGATGAGATGGAGGGATGGAGTGGAGAGGTATATGAGAGAGGGGGGTGTGAGTTGGGAGCGTGGTAGTGAAATGGCAGGGGACAGAGTGACATGGAGGCGATTTGTTTGTGGCCACCCCGTTTGGGATTGAGGCGTCTGGCAATAGATAGATAGATAGATAGTGACTCTCTTTTTGCCATATATAGTTCCCTGGTAATAGGAATAATATATGGGACATCCTCACTAAAAGTTAAAAAAAATACCTTCACTGTCACTCCACTATTTCTCCTTTCCACCAACAGACCAGAAGACGGGAGAACTACGAGAAAGCAAAGGCCATATATAATGAAGATATGGACAGAAAGATTCAGTTTGCCACGAGGAAGAACCGTGGATTGGCTGCGCATAGAGGACCTGCTGTGATGTCAAGTTTCCTACATTTACCTCATCACATACTTCCTGTCACATATTGCATAACTTCCTCCCTATTACCCTGCTGACAGCTCCCTCTCTATCTCAATAAAAACAGCTCCCTCCCTATCCCCCTACAAACAGCTCCCTTCCTACCCCCCTACTGACAGCTTCCTCCCTATCCCCTAAAGCATGACTCCCTCTCTGTCCCCCTAAAACACAACTCCATTGCCCTACTGACAGCTTCCTCCCTATTGCCCTACTGACAGCTTCCTCCCTATTGCCCTACTGACAGCTTCCTCCCCATTGCCCTACTGACAGCTTCCTCCCTATTCCCCTACTGACAGCTCACTCTCTCCCCCCCTACTTCACAACTCCCTTCCTGTCTCACTGCTTCACAGTCCCTGTCTATCACCCTACTTCACATAATCCCCCCTATACTCCTGCTTCACATCTCTCTCTCTATCCCCCCTAAAGCTTAAGTCCCTTCTTATCCCCCTAAAAGAGGATGGTGGAATGCTGGAGAAGGGCAGTGTTGGCAATAGGCAAACCACACTCTCCGGCAGCCTTCACGACGTGAACTGCCAAGGCTCCCGGTTGCATACCACAGGAACCTTCCGATGACGTCATCACTCGTGACTTAGCAGGTGTGTGCGTGCGCACACACACTAACACTCTCGTCCTCTCTTCTTAATTTGACAGAAGATTCCAAGGACGAAGCTGGATGGTCTATTTGCGTCTGATACACACAATGTATCCAATACATAGACTTTTGTGTGAGTACCATCAACACCCGATACACACTATGTATCCAATGCATACACTTTTGTTTAATTACTATCAAGACCCAGTCTGTGGCCACATACAGATACAGTATGTGATGTCTCTTAAAGTATTATAAACTTTCTAGTCACGGCTGACTGCTCCACGCAGCCGCTCGGTCGAGGCACCTTTCTTGGTGAGACAATCAGCCAGTTGTTGTGATGTATCCACCCAGGATACCTCATCAATCTCCCCCCGCTCCAACATGTCCCGCAACACAGCAATATCAATGCGCAATCTCCTGTCTTCTACGCTCCTACAGGAGTGAAGGGCGTCCACCAGACTCTTGTTGTCAACGAAACACTTTATTTTGATCTTTCCACATCCAGAAACCTCACGCAATATGTTGGAGAGATATACAGCAGTTTCAGCACATTCAAGCAGCGCCAACGCCTCAGCAGATAAGGTAGATTTGACGACCCTCCTGATCTTCCTTGTCTGCCAGAATATAGGACATCTTGCCTCACTAGCATCTCGTAGGAAGATCACAAAACTTCCCTGAGATCCATTGCCTACAAGGTTGGCAAATGAGGCATCCAAAAAGTACTCTATATGACAGTCCTCGATCGGCCCCATTCTTGGAATGTATAGCTTCATGTTGTCAGTCTTCACCCTTGAGATCACTTTATTGAGTCTAAGCAAATCCGCTACGGTAGCTCGGTTGCTAGTCACACTTAACTCACACACATCAAAGGCAATATCTGGCCGAGTGTATGTGGCAATCCAATTGAGTTGCCCAAATAATGCTCGGTACTCCATTTTCTCAGACTCGGACAGCTCCCCTGATTTTACTGCAGCACGATGTTTACTCAGCGTGACTGGTTTCAAGGATGAAGCATACTGGAATTGGTCGAGCGTTATGCTGCCATCGATGTTGGAGATGACATTGAGCCCAACGTATTTGAGGGGTTTTGATTCTGAACTGCCGATGAGGAATATTTGACTCAACCGATTTATCACTTGCTGTTCACACTCATGTGTACCAGCCCAAAGGAAGTCGTCGACGTAGATGCATACAATGCCTTTGACTTTGCTACCATTGCTCCAAGAGAACAGCGCTGAATCCAGTGATGATACTTTAGCTCCGAGACTCAACAACTGATCTTTTACGCGCAGATACCAATGCCTAGCAGCATCACAAAGACCGTAAACAGTTTTCTTTAGTCTCCATAACTTACCATTTGCATATTCAGGCGGAGGACGTAAATGAACAACTCTCTCAATGTCGTTACCTTGCAGGTAGGCAGCTTTCACGTCCATAGTGTGGCAATCCCACTGGTTGGTGGAGGCCAAAGAAAGTGCCAAACGCACTGCTTCCTTTGAACAAGTAGGCGAGTCTTTTCGGAGATCCACTGTGTCTTCCTCAAATCCTCTGGTGACTAAGCGGGCCTTAACAATAGGCTTTCCATTTTTCAGTTTTTCTGTCACAACCCATCGAACCGTTATGGCACCTTGCCCAACATCATCTACTTCCTCATACACATCATTATTCTGCCAATTTGTAAT
>JAGKTI010020968.1:0-16013 GCA_018397915.1 Birgus latro | reverse complement strand
TGCGACAAAATCTTCCACAGGGTTATCCATTAATGTTTAATAATGTCCAGCTCGGTCCTGCATCATCTTTGAACATGCTTGGGGTTTTATTCTCTCGGGATTTGACTTGGAAAGAACATATTACATCTCTTGTGAAATCTGCTTCCAAGAGATTAGGTGTGCTTAGCCGATTGCGAACTTTCTTTACTCCTGCACAGTTGTCGACCTTGTACATGGGTTTTATTCGCCTGTGTATGGAATACAACTCTCATGTGTGGGGAGGCTTCCCACATGCAGTTCTTCTCAATAGGGTGGAGTCAAAGGCTTTTCATCTCATTAACTCTCCTCCTCTTACTGATTCCCTTCAACCTTTGTCTCTTCCCCACACTGTTGCATCTTTATCTCTCTTCTATCGCTACTTCAATGGTCACTGTTCCTCTGAGCTGTCTACTTGCATCCCTCCACCTCTACAACGGGCACGTAGTACCCGTCTAGCAACAAACTCTCATCCCTTTTCTGTCCAACTCTAATGCAAGGGTTAACCGTTACTCCCAGTCCTTCATTTATGCAACTGGTCAACTCTGGAACTGTCTTCCTCTGTCTGTATTTCCTACTTCCTATGATCTCCAGTCTTTCAAACGCAGTGTGTCCAGGCATCTCGAAATGAATGGATCTTGAATTTGGCTCTTTTGTATTGTTTTTGCTTTTTCTTGGAAAGAACAGTATGTGGGCCCATGGCCTTTGGTTCCTTTTTCCTTGCATTAAAAAAAAAAAAATGAAAATTTTAATGTCAGTTTGACTATACATAGTTGTTTCGATCTAGACCTTTAAAGCCTTGTCCTCTAAGTTTATATGACTATAAAATCACCTTTGACACTGAGTTGAGCTGTATAACTTTCTAAACTGTTCAATTGGTCTTTTTTTCAGGATGCAAGGTTTTATGGATTGTCGTCAAAATTTGAACCCTTCAGTAACAAGGACAAGCCCTTAGTTATCCAATTCTCAGTAAAACATGAGCAGAACATTGACTGTGGTGGAGGTTACTTGAAGATATTCGACTGTTCACTGGACCAGAAGGATATGCACGGTGAATCACCCTATTTGATAATGTTTGGTAAGTATTTTGCTATGAGTAATCAGATTAGGCAGAACATGGAGACCGTTGAAATATTGTTTTCAAGACCTTGTGGAATGCAGTTTCATATTTGACATTTATTGTTGGACTGGATTTCCTGGTTAGTGTTGAATATTGATTAGTATTTTTTTTTTTAGAAAGCATGTTTACAAGTATCTAGCATATGAAATACTAAAAATGCACTTGAGTTTAGTTGAACAGTTAACAGTAAATCCTCAGTTTCCAAGCTAACCTTTTAGAGGTTGTCCTTCCGTATATGCTTTGAGTTCTTCAGCTGTGGTTATAAACTGCCTTTGTTCTGTTCTTCTTTCACTGTTTTAAGGATCAATCTAGCTTGGTTAACATCAGCTGATTATGCCACATTTCACCTTTTAATCAACATAAAGCAGCTTCATTGCTATACAGTAGTTACTGTAGTCTCGGGTTCTTCAATGTAAACTCAGTGGACTGCAGGCTGACATTGCCCTTCTGCAGTCCATCCTTCTTTCTATGAAGAGGGAGTTGAACAGATATATAACTGGCACTTTCATCCATTACCATTGTGTTAGACTGACAAATTTTTCCGCATGCCACAACGCACAAGGTAATATGGGTATTAAGGCAGAGCGTCGGCTCAACATTTTTGTTTGGGGACCTGGTGAGGGTGTGTTCCTATGTAAAATTTAATTTTAAGTGGGGGTCTGTTTTCTACAAAAAGTAAAAAAAAAAAAAAAAGCCATTTACCTACCCAAAATCACTATTTTTTAATGTTGACATCTACCACTAGCATTCAGCAGACAACTGAAGAGCCACTTCAGTCCGTTAAGTGCCCCTGTAGTCCCTTGATTCTTCCTTCCTGAATCCATGTTGTTATCGCCTCGTATTTTCTGAGCACTAAGTGGTGGATGTGCAGTGCGTCCCTGCATGCAAGGCCTGGGGGGGCTGGTTTTATGATGGAAGAGTTGAGAGGTAGGATGGGACTGGAGAGTAATGGTGTTGTGATGAGGAGAGGTAGGCTGAGTTGGTTTGGACATGAGGAGAGGATGGGGGGTGATAATTGGGTACACAGGGTGAGAAGTGTTAATATTGGGGGAGGGGTTGGGAGAGGTAGACCGAGAAAGACATGGGACTTGGTCATTAAGTGTGACTTAAGGGTTAAGGGACTGAACAGGGAGGCTGCCAAAGATCGAGCAGCATGGAGAGCCGCCATTAGGTGACCAAGGCCGACGCATGCAAGCATGTTGGAGCCTAAGAAAACAAAACGAAAACTAAGTCTATCTGATCATATTTAAGAATTTAAGTCTACAGGAATAGGATAGGCACTGCTGTTGGTCCCAAAGTCTCAGTGAGTCTGTGGTGGGAGATTTGCGATCTTCCAAGTACAGGTATGGACCTATTCTTTCTTGAGTCCTGAATAGTGTTTTCTTCTGGCTTGAGACCGTATGGTCTCTGAGGACTTTGGTTTCTGCTGACCTCATCCTTGGTCACTTTAAGTAGCTTGAAAGGCTGTGTTTAATTTATGCATCAGACTTCTTAGTTAGCCTAAAGAGGAATACTTAAAAGTGCAGAGAAATCATGAAAATAAGTTCCTGCAAAGTAAAACCTCTTATGAGGTTTATTAAGTCTTGAATTTTCTTATGAGGAGCTCTTGTGAGGTTTAAGTCGATCTTCAGTCTTCAAAGTTTGTAGCCTTTCTTGGTTTCAAAGGCCGTAAGCCTCTCCCGATGATATGCGGAAGCTCAGATGAAGCCATCTCGTCTCTTGTAGCCACAGGCTGTCTTGGCAGCTCCTGTGACCTCTTTAATGCATCCTAATGCTTTTGGTGTGAAAAGGAAGATCAAGAACCACCATAGGCACTGAGTAGGACTCCATCAGATCCCCGTGACAGTTTCGAAGTTAGAACTGGGTCATGGATGTCTTCCTCCCAAGAAATCAAGTTTTGCATGCTTGTAGCTTCTTCATTCAGCATAGGATTTTTTTCTCTTCCTGATGGTATTGTCTTCTTGAAACTCTGTTCTTTTAGGCTTGTCACTCTTCCTCCTGGTATTCAAACTTATGTTAAGTGAATCTCCTCAGTTCCTCATTAGAAAACAGCAGACTCTGGAGGATTTGTGAACTGGCAAAGTAGGCTCCTCTCTGAACTGTCCCAAGTATGTTGTTGATTAACTTGACTCTGCTCCCTGAAGAGCTCCACCTGCTTCAGAACATGGTTGGGGCCATGAAGCCAGTTGTGTTGAGATTTAATTCTAAACATGGGGTACTACCAGCCAAGAATCCAATCCATAAGAGACTTGAAGTTCTGAAGATCTTGACCCAGAAGATTATGCTAGATAGGCTAATCAGCAGGCTGCAGGGTCTGTTGGCACATGTCAACCACCTGGCCTGATGAGGGACCAAGGGATCCTTGGAGATTTCACCAGTCCTGATGGCCTTCTACAGTCTGTAAGCATGGTTTTGATCAGAACTCAGATCAGCTACATTATCAGCCATCAGGCAGATCGGGGAGCCCTTCATAGTTGTCAAGCCGCCAAAAATTTGGATTGCAAGAAAGCTTGTGAACTCCGTCCACCAGTTTCCCCAAGTTGCCACTGAAGCCACGTGTGAGTTGTGGGGCCATCGAGAGATCATTAAGTTCTTGAAAGCTCTCTCATTGGTGTGCAACATGCGCGCAAGCCAGATTAGCCTGCTTGATTACTTCCTCTGACACATGAAATATTAACAGAAGACTTATACAGTGTTGTTCTGGGTTGTGACTTTCCACAGTACCATGTAATTGTTCTGTTGTACTTTAATTGTGTTGCCAAAACGCTTGAGAGCAAAACAAGTAGAATATCACAGTTTTGTGTAGGTAAATATATATATATATATATATATTTTACTTTTGTAGAAAAGACACCCTCTTAAAATTTTTTCACAGGAACACACCCTTACCAGGTCCCAGTTCAAAAATGGAAGATTTCAGGGATTACAGGGGGATTTGGGACTGAAATGACTACTCAGGTGACAACCGAGTGCTAGCGATAGATGTAAACACTAAAAAAATCGTTATTTTGGAAAGGTAAATGGCATTTTTACGACTTTTTGTAGAAAAGGCCCCACTTAAAATTATATTTTACTTAGGAACACATCCTTGCCAGATCCCAAATTGAAAATCTTGAGCAGATGCTCTACTTTAATGGGTATGTTAATACAGTAGAGTCGCGATGAAGACAAAACGAAACAACGATCTTACATTAACATGGGCATTTAATTTCTCCCATAATTACTTCATAGCACAGTAATACCACTCAATTGCGCGAGAGAAACTGTGGGGAATGGGTGCATTTAGTTATTGGATTTCTAGATACATCTCGTGTGGTATGCTTTTGTCGGTTACTGATTGTTTTCCTCGACCCGACCCGACACATGTGATCCCAATCCCATACCACCTGCCACAGCCTGCCTGTGTTGTGTAGATGGTCGCTGTGATAAATTTATTTGCTTATTTCCTTGCTCCTCATTTCCTCTCAGAACTTTAAGCATGTGGTTCCAAACTAACTTTACTTATGCCTAAACACCCTGGAAGTGCTATGAACACAATAAAAGCTTATATTCCAAATGAAAATGTAAAATTATTAGACAGTTGTGTGTGGTACGGGAGCTTAAGTGCAAACGATCAGACAGATATGAGTCTGGTGTGTTTACGTTGTGGATAGTTTTCTTTGTTGAAAAAAAAATTAATGATGGAGGAGTAGTAAAATTCATGTTTTTGCCATTAGTGCAACGAGTGTGTGTGTGGGGGGGGGGAAGGGCTTTGTTCTCGATGTTTGTCATGAACTGGCCTTCTTTGGTCAAGAAAATTCGGATCTTACGACATGTGAAGACANGTGTTGACATATAGTTATATAGGTAAGATAATTATGTGAGTTCAGTTCTTGTGAATTATACTGTCATACAAAATTATACTGCTTGGCTGACTTGCTTATTATTCATGATTAGTACTTTCGTGTGTATCTGAGAAGTGAGAAATATGCAATCACCCCATGCTGACGACTTCTTTATAGCTTTTTTTTGTTGTTGTTGACTAATGACTTTCAAAAATAATTTCAAGCTGCATTCTTTTCTTCTTAACGGGCGTTGAAAGTTATTCCTGACGAAAAGTGCGTGATGCTGGGCAGCCATTATTCACGTGTTGTTTAGGTCAAAAGCTTGATTGGTAATGAGGACTTTCAAGAGGCTAAGTGGCAGTCCTTGGCAATTAAAATTTTTACGGGGAGTATTAGGGGGCAAAACTAATCGGTTAGGTTAGGTTAGAATGCAGCATGCACTATTGTGTCCAGTTGGTGAGATCGTATCTAAAAACACGTCTTGAGTTTCTTAACCACTTAACCGGGGGCTGTCACTTTCGTGACGCTCGGTGGGGATGGCTCGAGCCGTGGGACGTCAGTTGGATGCCTCTGTTTTCTTTTTAAGTAGCCGGGGCCTTCAGTATATGAATATATATGAAAAACTGTAGGAGATTCCTTAGTGCTATTTATATCACTCAGGCTAGTTTGGGCCAATATTTTATAAAAATGTCAGAGTGCGAATTACCACCGACTGGAAGTGCCGGACCGCCTCACACAACCCCGCAGTTTAGGAGTTAAGACATTGTTATAATCATCTTTTAAATATATTTTTAATGAAAAATATGAGGCTTCCAAAACCTAACACCCTACTTTACATGTAAATATGTCACGTTTTAGTGCTAATTTGATTTTGCACGAGGTTCTGCATAACCTATCTTGTTGTATAAAGACTACTGTACGAGAAATACAGGACCCAAATTTTATTATTATTATTAGTGTATGCTCGATTTAACGAACTCCGATGTAGTTGAAGCCCGAGATAATTATTTTCTGGTATTTTTGCCCTGTTAACTGAAAATTTGTTAAATCGAGCATAATTCCGTTAAGGAAATTCCGTACACAATAATGCATTTCTGGAGTTATTAATTATGGGTTCAGACTGCTGTGTATAGCATTGAGAGTTAGCATAGTTTGCTAGGTGTGGGTTGGCTTCAAGGATTTAGCAGAAAATAGCTAAAAAAACTGGAAAATTTTCCTTCATATTGAGCCTTGGTTATGATACTCAATTTAGCGGAAAGTTTGAGATAAAGGAATGGAGATTGGCTGAATTAGTTTAAACTGAGCAGCTACTGTATTATTATTATTACCGTCACTTGCTGAACCTGGCACAGACCTTTGCTAAAGAACGAGTCACTTGTCCCCAAGCAAGCTCATCAACTTGGCTGGGCTGGCCTTACCTGACCCATGTCATCCATGTGGGAGATATCATTCTCTGTTGTGCCACTGGACAGAGCTGCCATTTTTTCAAGTCTAAACTTGCATAATTACACTCTAAAATCACCCCTTGGGAGGGGGGGAAAGAATACTACCCCAGAATCTTTGCTTGTTGTAAGAGGCTACTAAAATGGGCCCTTTTGTCTCCAGCCTCTCTCCTTACTCTCCTCTTATGTTCTTCTCTTCTCTTCTTGGTATTTCTGTTTCTTCCGGCCTTCATTTTTTTCCCTTTACTCCTACAGTGCCATATTGCCATATTATGGCTTGGTGCTACTTCATTATTCCTTCTTTCCGACACTGAAAAATGTCATCAAAGAAGCGTATCAGTGATCATGACTGCAGTAATCAGTGATAAGTATTTAAAAAGTTGCCATTCTAAAGCTAGGCAGAGGTGTTGCCGCAAGTTAGCTACGAGATGAATATGGGATTAGAACTGTGACTGTAGGACCTGAAGAAGTGGTGTTAAATATTGAAATTTTATGCTGCACATGAAAATACTGAATCTGACATAAGAAGTTAACTAAATGTGCCACCATTGACAGTGCTATATGAATGGTTTAAACAGTGGTAGGCATGAAGGAACTGTTATTTCTGAACCTGTACTGATTGAGAAAACAAAGGAATTTCAAGCAAACTGTAAAATTACTTGTCATGTGAATAGTCCATTGGCTGAGTGAACAGATTTAAACATCATGGAATAAAGTACTGAAGACTTGAGGAAAAAAAACTCCCAACAAGGATGGGGGGAAAAAAGTGACAAGGATGCTGTTGAAATATTTGTACACAAATTTATGGAAATTGGTGGCCAGTTAAAATTTCTTCCCTGAAATGCTGAGCCAAAAAAACACTTCAACCTCTAACATACTAGCATATCAGAATGAATAATCTTTGATAACTTAAAATTACTAAATACAAATCTCTGCATGTTCAGTAGTCCTCAGATTGGATTAGCTGATAACTGCTACAAGAAGTAGCTGTACCAGCACGGTGACCAAGGCATTCTTAGTCCATCCATCATCCAATCATACGTTGCCCCATGTGGAGCATAGAAGCCCAGGTTTAGGCAAGTTGGTCTAGCCATTTAAGATGAGTGACCAGCCTCACTCATCCCTGAGTGGCATTACGTGAGTAATAAACCCCAACCACCCCTTGGATATAAACCTGCACTGGCTCAATCCGACTGGAGCACCATAATTACCCACTAAACCACCAGGTGCCAAAATTTGGTTATATGGTTACCACCCAGCATAGTAAATTGTTTCTTAGTTTACAGGAAACCATTTGGCTTGTCACTTAGTGTAGAGTCACCCACAGGTGGAAGGAAGAGGAAAGAATGAAGGAAAAAAAGACAGAAGAGGGAGTGTAAAGTCACCCATAAGCAGAATGACAAGGAAAGAGATATGCTTTCATAATTTGATGATACTGTACAAATTAATAGATAAATTTTAATATTGTTCAAAAATAAGAAAATTTATACGTGTCTGCTTGGACAGTGGGATGCTGGACGTGGTGATAACTCAAGTTAGGCCTACAGTACAGTATTTAATCATAATAATCTGGTCTTTTGTGTATCAAAAGCACTAGTTCTTCCATAGAGAATTCACTAGTGCTTGATGCACATATACATCATTTTTAGTTACATGATTTTTGACATTCATGCAATACAAACTTCAACAGTAAAAAGATATGAAAGTGGCAATAATTAAACCATATAATCAGCTGTCATGGTACCTTTCTCCAGGTCATAGCATTTTGAAAAAAGAAAGGCTTTCAGCTGCCTTTTAAAGGATTCAGCAGAAGAGAGTTCTCATGGACAATGGCATTCTCTTTTATAATCTAGGGGCTAGGTACACAAGAGCGATCAGAGATGACTGGTGAATGGCTCCAGGCTCGTCAAGATGCAAGGAATCATCATCACTACGTAACATCACAACTGGGTGTGGCGATGGGAGTTTTAACAGTTTAGAAAGATACTTTGGTTCACCAAACTTAAGAACCTTAAATATAATAAGACACAGTTTAAATTCAGGTCTAGCCTTTTACTGGTAACCAATGCAGCTCAGTTAGGAACAGGGTTGTTGGTTTTTTTGGGGAAGACAAAGGTAAGCCATGCTGCCCTGTTAAACACGGGATGAACTTTTGTTAGTATATTATTTGGACGACCATTCATAGTGAATTACAATAGTTGACACAAGACCACTGCATGGACCAATGTTAAGAAACCATTTCTATTCAGGAAATACTACAGATTTCTGATAAAGTTACACCCTCTGACAACTTAATTAATACCGGTATGTTCTTTGTAATTTAACTTTGAATTAAAATAAACACCCAGATATTGAACGGAATTGAATGGATGAAGCTGTGACATGCCAATTTTTAACAGGTAAAAAAGAATGAATATTGTCAAACCATTAACACAAGATAAATTGTAGTTTGAGCACAGAGATTGCTGAACGGTATTGCTAGGGACATATGGATATCTATACATATGACTAATGTAATTTTTCCGGTTTTCAGAAATATTCTGTTTGCCTCAAACCCTCTGATCCAAACCTTTTTGATTTTGGAATTGCACTGTGCTTCACCCCACCTGTAGGGCAACAAGTAGTAGACTGAATTTAGTAATACAGGCAGACCCAGAGATATGATACCCCTATATGCAATACCCTATCATAGTGATTGGAGTAGAAATACCATCCTAACCCCCCCCCCCCCCCCGAACATTGGCCAAACCCCGGTATAACGATGGGTTTTGCATTTATAAAAACTGATTTTGATGAGATTTTAGACTTAAATTTTGTTTAGGTTGATTTATAAACTGTCTTTATACAGTACTTAGATTCATGTGTTTGTCACAGGTAGGGTGAACATTGTCATTTTGAGGTACAGTTTACTGTTTGATTTTTTCCAGACATTTTCGAATTTCAGATTTTGTTTTTGGGTTTAGGTGAGTTATAAACTGCTTTTAGGCTTAGTTTAGCTTGTTTTAAAGCTATTTGGGGGTTTAGGTTAGCTAGACACTTGTTTTTGGAGTCATTTGGGTGGGTGTAGGACTTGGTTGGGGGGATACCTAAGGCTCAAAAACACATCCGTATACTTTACATGGTAAATCTACCCCGAGATATGATACCCCGCCTAGCGATGGGTTTTTACTTAACCAATTTCTTCTTTGAACTAGGGTATGCCTGTACTGTGCACTTCATCAGAGTGAATTTCTTCATTAACTCTGTGCACTTGAAACACATGCCTCAGTTTTTTCACTAACTTCCATTACCTGTAATTTTGTTTTTGATATCATAGCCTTCTTCCACTCCATTGGTGGAACTATACCATCATTCCCCCCCCCCAGTCCATTGACCCATAATCATCTCCCACTTCAAAGTTTCCTAGAGCAACCCACTTATATTCAAGCAGTGACACTTTGCTTGATAGAATTATATATACTGTACAGTAAACCCTCGATATAACGAACTGATTGGGGGGAGGGGTGGGTCGCCATATCCAAAAGTTTGTTGTATCCTATGGTCATTATCCGAGGGATAACCGACCCAAGGTCACTATATTCGTGGAGTCATTCGGTCCTGTGTACGCAACCACAACCAAAACTTTCTCTGAAGTTTCACAAGGAGAATTCAGTGGTTTATGTAGGTATACAGATACAGTAATTACCATTATACCATCCTGTATGAAGGATGGTATTTACTGAAGGTGGAAGTTTGCTCTGGAAATGGTGGGTCGTGAACTTATGCTGCATACACCGAACAAAGGTCGGTTTATCTGGCGGAAGTTCGTTCTGGAAGTGGTGGGTCACTATATCTGAAGTTCCCAATAAAAGGGTTCATTATATTGAGGGTTTATTGTTTTCTATATTGTTTCAAGTTCTGTAACTAGAATTTTTATTTCACAGGTCCAGATATCTGTGGGCCTGGAACCAAAAAGGTTCATGTGATCTTCAATTACAAGGGAACAAACCATTTGATCAAGAAAGAAGTTCGCTGCAAGGATGATGTGTTCTCTCACCTTTACACTCTGATAGTAAACCCCGACAACACATATGAAGTTCTGATTGACAATGAGAAGGCTCAGTCTGGAGAGCTGGAAGAAGACTGGGATATGCTGCCACCCAAAAAAATTAAGGATCCAGATGCCAGCAAGCCAGAGGACTGGGATGACAGATCCACAATTCCTGACCCAGATGATACCAAACCTGAAGACTGGGACCAGCCTGAGCACATCCCAGACCCCGATGCTACAAAACCTGAAGACTGGGATGATGAAATGGATGGAGAGTGGGAACCACCAATGATTGATAATCCTGATTACAAGGGAGAGTGGAAGCCAAAGCAGATTGACAATCCTGACTACAAAGGACCATGGATCCACCCTGAAGTTGACAACCCAGAATATACTGCTGACCCAGATCTGTACAAGTATGATGAAATCTGTGCTGCTGGATTGGACTTGTGGCAGGTTAAGTCAGGTACCATCTTTGACAATTTCCTTATTACCGATGATATTGAGGAGGCCAAGAAGATTGGTGAGGAGACGTGGGGAGCTACAAAAGACGCTGCCAAGAAGATGAAGGATGAACAAGATGAGGAAGAGCGCAAGAGGGCAGAGGAGGAGGCAAAGGCAGCTGAAGCAGACAAAGAAGACGAGGACGATGAGGACCTAGATGATGAAGATGAAGATGACCTAGATGAAAATGAGCTGGAGCATGATGAGCTGTAAATCAATAGTGTGGGGAGAGTAAGTAGGAATCATGCTCTAACTTAAACAGTAGCTGAATAGACTGAAGCCTGTCACCCCTTTTTTTTGGGGGGGGGTCATAGGCTTCAGTCTAAACTAGTCAGGGTGGATCTTAAACAGTGGAGCACTGTTTTGATTGTGCTCTGTTTGATACGGTTCCTTGACTAGTTTTAACTATGCCCAGCTTGGGTTGGATATGCATTTTCATGATCATCTGTAATCATCCTCATTTTCATAGTATGCAGCACAACCTTGTATGTTTGTACGAGTCTGAAGTGTGAAATAATTGCTGTCATTGTAAGACCTGATTTTGACAGCAGTGTATGGTTGAGTGAGTGATTTCCAATAAACTAACAATTTAAATGTGTTTTTAATGCCCAAACTTGTTTTTGTGAAGTATACCGTATATCCCGGAGGAGTTATGGAATTGACTGATTATAGTCTTAAAGTTAACCTAAAAATGTGTAGCTTTGTAAAAGATTTGTCTTGTCTGAAATTAAAATTTTGACTAGTGTCATTATCAGCCACTTAACCTTCGGGAGGTGCTTCTAAATTAGGCAAAGGAACAGGAGTACCTTCTTAGGTTAGCATGTACGTGAACTGTAGACAAAACGGTTCAGTGAAGTGGCTGAACAAAGAACCTTCAAGAGATATAAATATGAACATAGAGAATGAGCAAAACTGTAAGAAACTAAGGAATTAGCCTGAAGGCAACCATGCAGAGGCTTTTTATAGGATACATAAGTGCTTGGTCTGGGATGATGTAACATGGTAAACTTTATGCAAAGTTTGTGGCAAAATGATTGTGACAGAAATATCTGCAGAATTTTGTATGTAGAAGTAGATTAACAAGAGTGGGATAAGGCAGGAGGTTGTGACCTTCAAATTTTTAAGAATGCTGGTAATATTAAATGAACTGGTAGTAATTTAAGTTTTAGTTACACAGGTAACCATATCATGGGGGAAAACAAAAATTGCTGGAGACATCGAATACATAAAGAACTACTGTTGTAGATGTGAGTGACATACACACTTTGGCCATGTGCAAAGTAGCCAGAACAAGCCATATTTTAGTGGTTGTTGGATAAGAGATATGTGTGGCCCTGTCCTTATGTGGACAATGGACATGAAGTTGCCTTGCCATCCTATCTTTTCTGGGGGGGATAGGGAGCAGGCTGAGGGACATTTGTATACAGTATCTAGGCAGTTCACTGCCAGGTTACATGTGTGTTGATGCCAACATATGAAAGTGTCCCTCTCCAGCACTAAAGTAATTAAGAAAATACAATGTACGAGATCTTTATGGATGGGATGGAGTATTAGAATGTATTTGAGATACCTGCAGTGATGAGCAATTTTAGAGGACAAGGTGTAAGAGAGACTTGTGTTAAGTACTAGAGGGTAAAACTATTGGAATACTCCACAGGGAGATTTAAAGTATACAACTAGAGAGGTGTTAAACAAGGAGTCGTTCAACCAAAGTACTCACGGTGCATAGAGGACAGTTTCAGAAGCTTGAATTGGGATGACAAAGGAATCATCATTAATTGAGTAACTGAAGTCATTAACAAAGGAACTGCTAGAAATAATAGCTGATTTAAATAGGAGGATTCTGAAGGTAGGCTTTAAAACCATGAAAAAATGGTTAAACTCCTTCCAGCAAAACTGAAATGAACTGGAAAGTGCTGAACCTGGGGCAGGCAGTTTATGACAACGAAATTGTGATGAACAAGAATGAGGTGAAAAGCTTTTGGTAAACTAGATACCTACATGAAGGATATGCAATTGCCTTTGTCAAGAGAGTTATATAATCAGTGCACACTTCCTGTTTTAATGTAAGGTTTGGAAATAGGGAGTATGAACAAAGGTCTTTTAACAATTATACGAAGGAGTGTAGAGTTGAATGGGAAGGATTAAGTTAGGTGCCGCATAGAAAGACAAGAAAAAGGTTTCCTTTTCCTAATTGAGAGTTCAGACGAAAGTAATATGTAATTACTACAATCAAAACACACAAATAGATATGGGCAGGTCATGTTCATCATAGAACAGGTGGAAAACCAGGCCAACCAAGTGGCAACCTAGAAACATGAGAAGCAGCAGCAGACAAGATGATAAGAGATTCGGAAATTGATTGAGACTGGATAGGGTAGGCTAACAGCCAATAGGTCAGTGGAAAAAAATGGCAGAGGCTTTTTTCCTGAGAAAGACTCACTCAAGCTATTGATAGTGATGTAGAAGGTATCCGTGTTCATAATTTAGCATGTGTCTGGGGTGGTAGGTGGTGATGACCATCATCCACTCACTTGATGTATGCACTGCTCATTAGTAGTGCTCATCCTTCACAACCGTAGCATTGGCAGTTTGAGCCTGGTAAGAGATGTAGCGGTCTCTCCAAGGATCTCTCCTTGCCCTGCAGAACTATATGGTCCATTGGTCCTGGATGAGGGATTAATGAAAAAAAACTCTATATTGTATTGTAGTACCAGTATGGTCACAATTACAGATGACATTGTTATGCTAGGATATGGTTGCTGAGCTTCCAGCCACCAGTACCTAAAGTTCTTGCCTATCCCCTTACGACTGGCATTACTCATATAATGCATTCTTGCACTTTTGTACACAGCTTAAGTAAATTATTATGTGATTTCGTTTTTGAAGGCTCCAACATGTGTCGGCCTTGGTCACCTAATGGCAGCTGACCATGCTGCTCGATCTATGGCAGCCTTCCTGTTCAGTCCCTTAACCCTGAGGGCACACTTAATGACCTCGTCCTACGTCATTTTTGGTCTACCCCTCGCAACCCCACCTCCATTATTAACGCTTCTCACTTTCTACACCCAATTATCATCCCCCATCCTCTCCACATGCCCAAACTCTCATCACAACACCCGTACACTCCAGCTCCATCCTACCACTCAACTCTTCCATCGTAAACCCAGCCCCCCTAGGCCTTGCACGCAGGGATGCACTGCACACCCACCTAATCATTGTCATTCCTGTACATTTGACCCTGTGAATATCCTCTTACTTTTCACAGGTCTCGCTACCATACAGTATTACACTCCTAGCACATGCTGCATACAAAGACCCCTTAGCACAAATAATTATTATACATTACCCTCGCTAGTTTCGCGATATATGCTCTATGGAAGTTTCGTTTCGCGATGGCATGGGAATAAGAGTCTCGCTATTTTCGCTCGATTTTCGCGAGCCCCCGCATCTCCTCAGTCACTTGTTTTGAGCCGCCATGTTTGTGACGTTTCGGAATTCATCTTCAAGCCCGATCACGTAAGCTGTCGTCACACTGGGACCAAAGTGGCTAACATGCGAGCCAGTTTTGCGAGTCGCTAGCCAAACTGACTCACGGTGAGCGAAATTTCGCTTGCGAGGCGAAATGGATAACAATTTTCGCTCACAGCTTGTTGGGGGGATTGGAACTCAAATGAGCCTATGTTAATTTTGTAATCGGTGAAAAAATATCCTCTTATTCATGGAAGAAAACTTAAACTAAATTTGTTAAGAAATACAATTTAATTCTTGTGGTTTTTATTCATTTTTATTTTTTCTTGTAACCTGAAATAAATATTCGGACACTCGGGTGACCAGCCGCGAAGGCCGTCTAGTTTGTCTCCAAAGAACAAGCAGAAATCAGATTTCGATATGAATCCTGCAGGAAGGAAAACTCTAGTAGACTGCTTTGTGGCTCTGGAGTTGCTAAAGTACGTGAGGCGGTTACAAAAACTGAGGAAAAGGGAGTGGGTACTCCGTGATGGTTTGTTTACAAATGACCACGGGGCGCCAAGGCAGACGACAACTCTTACCGTTTCGGCTCGCAGAAACACATGAGTGTGACGGACACTAGTCGACTGTGCTAGCCGTTTTGCCTCACAAAAGCTGCTCGCATGTTAGCCATTGGTCTAGTGTGACGTCGCCTTAAGTGTCAGTGTTAGTAAATTCTTTGTTCAGTATTATATGTCTGATTAATTGTATGTAATTTATAGTAGGGATATTGTGTTATTAATGGGTAGCTAAGGGGGAATGAGGCGACTAACCCTGGAACTAGAGTACCTACATACGGAGAGTAGCGACATAGTGGGTAACGGACGCTCCGCTGGTGGACGCCATGTTCCTGCCAAAACCGCGTGCGCAAATTGAGTGAGACTCCCGCCGTCGGCGACGCGTTGTTGTTGGTGGGTGTGATGCCAGGCTGTTCTGCTTATCGGTGCAACAGTCGACCGGAGAAAGGGTTTAAAGTGTTCACATTTTCATCTGATCCAGAAAGAAGGAAATTGTGGAGGAATAAAGTAAATCGTCTGGGGTGGGAGCCAACTTCCAGATCAGTCGTATGTGAGGTATGTTTAATGAATGTTTTCATGTAGTTTGCTGGAAGGTTGTTCCTCTTTGCTGTAGAAATATAACAACTGTCAATGTAAGAGGGAAATACCGAAGGGGATCAGAGCATCAGGACAGGTTAATCATTGAGAATGAATTTGTTTGATGATTCACAAATCAATTATGGTATTTTCATACTATGTCCATAATAGTTGTGTATTTTTTTTTTTAATGCAAGGAAGAAGGAACCAAAGGCCACAGGCCTGCATACTGTTCCTTCCAAGAAAAAGCAAAAACAGTACAAAAGAGAGCCAAATTCAAGATCCGTTCAATACGAGATGCCTGGACACACTGCGTTTGAAAGACTGGAGATCATAGGAAGTAGGAAATACAGACAGAGGAAGACAGTTCCAGAGTTGACCAGTTGCATAAATGAAGGACTGGGAGTAACGGTTAACTCTTGCATTAGAGAGTTGGACAGAAAAGGGATGAGAGTTTGTTGCTAGATGGGTATT
>JAGKTI010020967.1:0-16014 GCA_018397915.1 Birgus latro | reverse complement strand
CAGTGAAGCGTCCCTGACGGAACCCATACTGACGATCAGAAAGAAGGTTGTGACAGGAAAGATGCTTTAAAATTTTTCTGTTAAGAATTGACTCAAAAACTTTTGAAACACAGGATGTTAAAGCAATTGGACGATAGTTAGAGGGTTGGGAATGGTCACAGTTCTTTGGGACTGGCTGAATGATAGCAAACTTCCAGCAAGAAGGAAAGGTACAAGTTGATAGACAAAGGTGAAAGAGTTTACCTAGGCAGGGTGTAAGCACAGAAACACAGTTTTTGAGGACAACACGAGGGACTCCATCAGGACCATATGCCTTGTTAGTATTGAAGCCAGTGATGGCAAAAAATACATTAGCTGAAGAAATTTTAATGTCAGTCAAGAGGAAGTCAGTGGGGGGAAATGATGGAGGAATAGCACCGGAATCGTCTAAGGTGGAATTGGAGGAGAAAGTCTGAGCGAAGAGATCTGCTTTATCAGTAGAAAAAATAGCTACAGAGCCATCAGAGTAGAAAAGAGGAGGGAAGGATGATGAGGTAAAGTTGTTAGAAAGGTTTTTGGCAAGGTACCAAAAGGAGCGAGAAGAATTCGAGTTGGAGAGTTGAGAACATTTAGCACGGATGAAATTATTTTTAGCAGAGCGAAGAACAGACTTAGCACGATTCCGGGCAGAAATATATAAAAGATGTGATTGAGGAGTGGGTTGGCTCCGGTACCTCTTATAGGCCCTCTCCTTATTGCGGACAGCATTAGAACAAGCGTGATTAAACCAAGGCTTTCTTGCAATAGTCAAAAGGATATGAGAAAGGAATGTATGCTTCCATGCCCGAGAGAATAACCTCCATAATGGGCAAGGCACACTCAGATGGCTCCCGGCCATGGTAGCAATAATCTTTCCAAGGAAAATCAAAGAAGTACTGCCTGAGGGCCTTCCAATCTGCAGCTCCAAAGTGCCACAGGCAGCGTTTCTTTGGAGGGTCCACAGGCCGTACTGGAGCGATAGGACAGGTTAAGGTAATAAGATTATGATCGGAGGAGCCCAACGGAGAGAAAAGATTAACAGTGTAAGCAGAAGGATTAGTTGTTAGGAAAAGGTCAAGTATGTTGGAACTCTCTCCAAGGCAGTCAGTGATACGGGTAGGGTGCTGTACAAGCTGCTCTAGGTCATTAAGGATAGAAAAGATGTAGGCTTGTTCACCAGCTGGATCAGTGAAAGGAGAGGAGAGCCAAAGGTGGTGGTGAACATTGAAATCTCCTAGAATGGAGATTTCAGAGAAAGGAGAAATGGATAGAATGTGTTCCATCGTAGAAGTAAGATAGTCAAAGAATTTTTGGTAGTCAGTAGAATTGGGAGATAAGTAAACAGCATAGATATATTTAGTCAGAGAATGACAGGAAAGCCGAAGCCAGAGAGCAGAGAATTCAGAAGAATCAAGTTCAGGAACACAAGAGCAAGATAGATCATTGCGTACATATACGCAACAGCCACCTTTGGCTTTGAAATGAGAATAGAGAAAGTAGGAGGTTGGTTACAGAAGGGTTTGCAGTCAGTTGCCTCAGACAGCTGAGTTTCAGTGAAAAAGAGAAGGTGAGGTTTAGAGGAGAAGAGGTGGTGTTCAACAGAGTGAAAGTTAGAGGAAAGGCCGCGAATGTTACGGAAATGAAGAAGGAGTGAGTCAGACAGTGGTTCCAGGCAGCTCTGTGAGTCGTCACCAGGCGAGGGGCGGATGGTGGGGGAATTTATGGTCCCTTCCCCAGGGACTCCGAGGCATGATTATTGTGCGCCATTATACAAATTTTGAAAAGGAAGTGTAGTGTGCATGTAGTCTGGTGTTGACAGTTAGAGAAACTTGTACTGGAGAGCATGCTGGACTACTCTCTGTGTTACTGAGACACTGAAAAAGTTCAGCAAAGGGGGATGGTCAGGAACAAGTCCTGAAAGCTGATGAAACGGGAGCTCCAGCTCTCCCTGTCATCAGCCTTCCATCCACCTAGGGAGTACTGCCCTGCTCGACTGGTGCTACAGTCTACTTCATATCGCCTGTCAAATGAGTGGTGAAGCCGCCCAGCTCACTCTAACTGCCTAACGCCCACTTACACTGAAAATTCCCCCCCCCTTCCTGATTCACGTAATCCGAGTGCGAGCTGGCTGGTTCACTAGAATATTCTATCCTCTTGTATATTGTGTTTAGTTACGTCCTCGTATTTTGACAAATTTTACTTCGACGCTTCATTTTTCCCGATAGAAAAAAGTTTCCGACATGACGCAAGTTTTGTCATTTTTTCCCAATTTTCGTCGCCGCTTCCAGCCGGCAGCCGCCACTCGGCAGACGACGCATACCGGTGCTCATTTGTTGGCGGCCATCTTGCGACCACCCTGCCCTCTATGGATACACCGGCGGTACTACAGACCCAAGCGCCATTGTGTTTTTTGTGCTGTCCACGCCTTGCGGCTCGTGATTTCCTGACCCACATCTAGATGTCTGAGATGCAGTGTGCCAGTGAGATATAGTGCACAAAGCGACGAGCTGAGGTTGATGTTCCACAGCCACCGCCAGAGCCTAAGGAAAAGCGGCCATACAGGATTGGCAAGAGGCGCCAAAACTCAGCAGCCAACAAGCAGAGGATTTTGCAGCTCACTAAGGAGAGGTTGACAGCCCCTGAGATACGTCACCTGACTGGGGCTCCTGACAGCACCATAAGGACACTTAGAAAAAACAAGGCAACTCTCAAAAAGCTGGTGAGTGCACGTAAAATAACAAAGTAAATGTGTTTGTGTTTTTTTTCCTTAACCTTTGTTTGTGCCACTGTTTTTACTATATCAATATCCACCTAATGGAGTTGGTTTTTAGAGTTAACCAACCAAGTGTTAGTTAGAACAATTCAGGGGAAGAATATACAGTATTGTAATGAATATCGGTAGCGTTGGTTACTGTTACGTTGAATTATATACCCCCAAGGAAGAACAAGGAACCTCTCAACAAGCAGGCAAGTGCACTTAAAATAACAATAAAGTAAATAAGTCTGTTTTTTTCCCTTAACCTTTATTTGTGCCATTGTTTTTACTGTATCAATATCCACCTAATGGAGTTAGTTTTTAGAGTTAACCAACCAAGTGTTGGTTAGAACAATTCAGGGGAAGAATATACAGTACAGGTACTGTAATGAAAATCAGTAACGTTGGTTACTGTTATGTTGTATTATACACCCCTCAGGAAGTACAAGGAACCTCTCAACAAGCAGGTGAGTGCATGTAAAATTAGAATAAAGTAAATTTGTGTTTTTTTTTCCTTCAACCTTTATTTGTGCCACGGTTTTTCACCAAATGAAGAGTTTACTGTTCAACCTTAAAAAGTTTGCTGTTTAAGTGTTGCCTTAAAATATTTTTTCTGTATACAGTAGATTTTAGGCTGCTATGCATGCATGTGTATTTATGCTAATAATTTTCCTAAGGTTACGATCCGGACCAAGTTCTTCCCATCCAACAAGATCGTGATTGTGGGATCGTTTGAGATAAGACATGTAATGGCTATAAAAGAGGGATACCATGTCTGCTGGATCGACAGCAGGAGCCAGGTGGGTGTGAGCATCTCTACCAGGACAGTCAAGGATGAGGCAATTAGGATATACCAAGCAGTTTGCCGCAAGAAGATAAAAAACTTGACACCCGTGTTCAAAGCTTCGTCAGGGTGGCTCTTCAGGTTTAAGAAAAGGTGCGAGGTGAGGTGCGCCGCATACCATGGTGAGACTGCATCTGCTGACTTTAATGCAACTGCAAGGTTTCCAGAGGAGGTACGCAAGATTATTGAGGAGGGTGGGTATTCATGGCACCAGGTGTATAATTGTGATGAAACAGGTTTCTTCTGGAAGAGGTCAGCAAGATTCACATACGTGACGAAGGGACAGAGACAGGCAGTCGGCACGAAGATGAATAGAGGCTGAGCGTCTTACTTACCTGCAAAGCTTCCGGCTCACACAAGATGAAGCCACTAATAATTCACAAGTTCCATAAACCACGTCCCTACCGACACTGTAACATGAACAACCTAAACGTTTACTGGGAGGTCACACCGAGAGGCTACATGGTGGAAAGTTTGTCACACAAGTGGTTTGACCAGTACTTCCTTCCCGACGCACAGATCCACTGCAGGAAAATGAATCTGGCATTTAAGGTTGTCCTTTTTATGGATAATGCAAGGTCACATGCCAGATACCTTGTCGACCATCACCTAGACGTCCAGGTTGTTTTCTTACCACCCAACACAACTTCAAAACTCCAACCACTAGACCAAGAGATCATCGCCAATGTTAAGAATATGTTCTACTCTACGGTGCATGCCAGACTCAGGCATGAGACAAGTGACAGAGTAATTTTGCAGCCGATTCAGGAAGAGGAGGAAGATTCTGAAAGCTATGACGACCAACACCGCACACCCGCAGCACTGTCTCCCAGGCCAGAACAGTCACAAAGTAGTCTAGAGGAGCCCAGACCGGGCCCATCTTCAAGGCCAGACCAGCCTCCTAGCATAACCACACCCCCACCACCACCTGCCCATTTTCGACCTGGCAAGACAGTAAGTCATTTGGAAGGACTTCAACATAAAAAAATGCTGTGGATATCGTGGTCGAATGCTGGGAAAAAAAATTCACCAGCCACTATAACACATGGGTGGAAGAAACTTTTCCCTCACCTGACTATGGAAAGTAAGCGGCAGAGGGAAGAAGACACTCTGGCAGCAGCTGTGGAAGCAATCAGACACACAAGCATAAACACAGCAGAGGTGGACGAAACGGCTGTAAGACAACACTTAACACACTACGACAGACTCAGGTGTGGATGACATAACAGAGGAAGAGATGAACTCTAGTGGAGAGAATGAAAGGCCAGAGCACACTGCACAGGAGAATATGACCACCCACAAATTGTCCCACAGCCTGTCCACCATAACCGACATGGCAACAACCTTCGACACATACACCGGGACTATGCCTGAGGCTACCCAGATCCTATCCACCTTGAATGGTCTGAAGTCTCAATTGATGGCAGTCTACAACAGAAACCTACTGGAGGAGAGACAAGCCAGGATCACTCGTTTTTTTAATGTGACAGAGAATGTGGCTGCTATTATGCAAGACTTAGACGTGACAGGAGAGGAGGATGAAGGAGAAGTGGACAGAGAGGAAGTGGAGTTGCTGGAGCCTGAATTCGACTTTGAGGGCTTCGGCTTAGGTGATAGAGCTTCCCCAGAGAAGCCAATGTCCATCCACCCTCAACACACCTTTACCTGCCACTCATGCCATGTTTACTTTATTTCTGGTAAGGATTTTTGGTGTTGCAGCTCTTTATAACAGTTCTAATGTCATTTCAGGTAAATGTTTACTGTGTTATGCTGTATAAACAACTAGTAAACACTCTATATTTAATTTTGGGTAGGGTCTGTTTGGCGTTATAGGACTTTGATAGGGTAAGGTAGCTGTTCCACTGCAACGCCCATCAATTTTTCCCACTGATTCTTAACTTCACACTTCCTCGTTTCACGTTTCGCGACATTTTGGTGGAACATCAAAATAGTGAAAAATGAGGACTTACTATCTATCTATCTATTGCCAGACGCCTCAATCCCGAACGGGGTGGCAACAAACAAATCGCCTCCATGTCACTCTGTCCCCTGCCATTTCACTACCACGCTCCCAACTCACACCCCCCTCTCTCATATACCTCTCCACTCCATCCCTCCATCTCATCCTCGGCCTCCCCCTTCCTATCGCCCCCTCCACCTTACTCACATACACTCTCCTCGTCAATCTTTCACTCTCCATCCTCTCCACATGCCCAAACCACCTTAACGTGTTTGTCCTAACGCTTCCCATCACGTCCTCAACCACACCACAACGCTCCTTCACTTCCTCATTTGTTAGTCTGTCTCTCCATGTGACTCCACATGCTCCTCTCAAATAACTCGTGCTCTCACTCTTGACTTCTGTCCTTCCAACAGGGTCCAAGCTTCACTTCCATATGTCAGAGTTGGTATCACAATACTGTCATGTAACAACTTTTTCACTTCCATCCTCACCTCCCTGTTTCTTATCACTGCTTTCAACGAACCAGCAACCTTCCTTCCCTGCTGTACCCTTTCGAGCACTTCACCCTCCAGACTTCCACCCTTACTAAAAGGACTTACTGTAGAAAGAATTTTGAGTAGCATATATTTAGCCCTAAAACACTATTGAATATTAATACCCTTTGAGTATAAATCCTTTTGTATAGTTCCTTTTTTAATATTGTTACCTTAAGCATGATCATATGAAATGATTTGCAAATTCAGGCTCAAAAAGAATACGCTATACTGGTAATATCTCAGTGCTCCTTCCCAAAGAGTGCGTTTGAGACCGAAAGGATTGCTGGGTTCAGGGGTGACGGTATTATTTTGAATATTAGTTTAATTTGTGAAGATACATGTTCCCGGAGGTGATGAACCTAGTGTATCAGTGCCATTTACAGTGTTGATTCAGTTGAGGTTATTGTATTCGTGGTCGACAATATCAATCTGAGTATTTATACAACTGTGAAGGACACTATAATAGTGTGTGATAATATCCATCTGAGTACTCATACAATTGTGAAAGACCCTTTATTAGTGTGTGATAACATCATTCTGAATATTTATTCAGTTGGGAAGTTTTCATGTTCATGCTTGCCTGCTTCTTTCGAATTCTAAGTCACTGGCGAAGAACTATATTCTTAAAAATTGGTAACCCTAATCGTACTTAGTTTGCCTAGTAATATTCAGCACGAAGAGTAATTTGTCTTTCAGTTCCTAGTAATTCATAGTCTGTAGAGTAATCTGTGTTTTATTTTGTTCTAATTATTTTGTTTGTTTCTTTTTTTATGTTTATTATTAGTTAATATTAGGTAGATGAGTTTGGGAGAAAGTGTAAGAAAAGGAAGCTAAAGGTGAATGTAGGGACGAGTAAAGTGATTGTCTTCGAGAGAAGTGAAGCCAGTGAATGTACAGTGAGATTGGATGGGGAGGATATGGAAAATGTGAGTGCATTTAAGTATTTGGGCAGTGCGATGAGTAAGGATGGAAGTCTGGAGGGTGAAGTGCTTGAAAGGGTGCAGCAGGGAAGGAAGGTTGCTGGTTCATTGAAAGCAGTGATAAGAAACAGGGAAGTGAGCATGGAAGTGAAAAAGTTGATACATGACAGTATTGTGATACCAACTCTAACATATGGAAGTGAAGCTTGGACCCTGTTGGAGGGACAGAATCAAGAGTGAGAGCAGTGGAAATTAGTTATTTGAGAGGATCATGTGGAGTCACATGGAGAGACAGACTAACAAATGAGGAAGTGAAGAAGTGTTGTGGTGTTGATGTGGACGTGATAGGAAGCGTTAGGAGAAACTCATTAACCCCTTAACTGCGGGTCGTCACTTTCGTGACAGTTGGGTGCAATGGATCATACCGCGGGGCGTCACTTGAGTGACTATGTGTTATTTTTAATTCCCCCGGGCTTTCAGGTGGTGACTTGTATCATCTATCAGCTCTGCCAATGTCCAACAATAGTCAGAGCTGCTAATGTCATCAGTACTCCCATCCACTGTTGACAATTTAGCCATTTTCCTCCATTCTAGACTCCCCTCCCTACCTCCCCTCCATTACCCTCTCGTGTCGTCCGCTCAGCCTCTCTGCGTTAAGTAAATCTTCCCCGGATTTTTCCACTGTTTTCATCCATTGAAATGAGCCCTATGCCCTATTCTTATACAAAATGATACATATATATATATATAATATATGAAATAAGGTAATTGAAAGTGCCATACACCTGGAATTGGCTAATTATCACTTGGCAACATCCAACCTGCACTCGTTCACTAATTTCTCCTGCCTTTTTTTTTCCTGTAAAATATGACGCATGTGCTACTCTCGTAATATAAATGTATATAAGAAAGGAAGGGAGAAGCCTGAGTGATATTTATATTCACCTGGAACTACCTAATTTATTATGTATTGTCTAGATTTCCTACGACTTATATTTCTTAGCATATACATTAGCGGCTGACATTTTCAACTCTTGCTGCTGAGATACAGCCAGTAGGCTTTCGTCCTTTACGGTGAAATGACGCTCCTCCATTTCTGCCGCCTTTGTGCCTATTATAAAAGGCCCTGTGACCTCTACTCCTACTAAACATCGTGTGGGAAGCAGTAAAGGACTGTAGATATATATAAGTGTAATAAAGTAGTAGAAATAATAAAGTGTACGTGTGTATATATAGGAGTAAGAAATGACAGAATACCAGCAGCACATTAGCGAGAGTGGGAGGCTCATACGCGCTCGTATTTTACATTGCTTTCACAGTGTTTTTTTTTTTTTAGTATGGATTCCAAACTACTTGGAAATCATTGAATAGTGTTTCTAGTGATAATATCTGGCAGTGGTATTCAGATTAGGGGATGTCGGGAAGTGTAAAGTGGAGACTTAGTTACCCAACTTCAGAAGTCTCCACAAGTCCTACGGTAGTTGACGAGTGCTAAAAATACATCCCTGGAAAAAGCTGAAGGTATGTGCCATAAGCATATNGCAAGGTGTACTAATATCTTATTACTCATGTGCTCTTTAACCTCTTCATTACCGAATTCCACATATGTATACTCCTGCATACATAAAAAAAGTTTGACTGAGAAACCGAATTCACTCATGTATATGAGCGTATACATGAGATAGGGACATACAGGGGAGCTAAATACTCAGTTTGGGCTGAAATAATGATGCCACGTGTTGTGACTGAATGGCAACCAGCTGTGACGTCATGCACCCCTGTCATGGCTCTGGCATGTGTCATAGATTTATGCCAATGAGCTCAATTTGTTTGGGGGCATATTGTATAATATATATTTTGATTTTGTTATATACTGTATACCTATATACAGTAAAACCACACTAAAACGAACTAATTGGGGCCAAAGTCATTCCGAAAAACGCGATATTCCGAAAAAAGCGACATAGTGATTTCCCCCTGCTAAGATATTTTCATACATGAAAAGAGTCATGGCCACAATCCTACTTCATTCCACCATTTCCCTCTAAATTGGGACATTAACCCATTTGCCTCTTAACTTTTCTCAAAGGTCACTATAAATAATTTACTGCATAACACAGTGCAGTTTTTGTATGGTTTATACTCGATAAAGGCCATTGTAACACTCAAAGGAAGATATTTTTCATACATGAAGTGTCATAGCCACCATCTTGCATCACCCCAACAGTTCCTTCTATCCCTTTTGATCCATAACTTTTCTAAAATTCCACTAAAAATAATTTGTTGTATTACACAGTATAGTTTTAGCAAGGTTTAGACTCGATAATGGCCATATATAACACACAAAATAAGATATTTTCGCTTATTAAAAGCATCATGGCCACCATCACTGTTCCCTTGAACTGTCTGCTTGCATCCCTCCACCTCTACGACGGGCACGTAGTACCCGTCTAGCAACAATCTCTCATCCCTTTTCTGTCCAACTCTCTAATGCAGTCCTTCATTTATGCAACTGGTCAACTCTGGAACTGTCTTCCTCTGTCTGTATTTCCTACTTCCTATGATCTCAAGTCTTTCAAACGCAGTGTGTCCAGGCATCTCGAAATGAACGGATTTTGAATTTGGCCCTCTTTTGTATTGTTTTTGCATTTTCTTGGAAGGTACAGTATGCAGGACTGTGACCTTTGGTTCCTTCTTCCTTGCATTAAAAAAAAAAAAAATCCTGCTTCACCTCTACCAGTTCATTTTGACTAGTGGTAATATCTCCTTTGCCTCTTGTTTTTTTCTCTCAAATTCCACTATAAATAATTTATTGCATGACATAGCAAAATTTAAGCAAGGCTTGGACAATGAAACTCATAATTAAAAAAAAAAAAGTTTTCTTACGGAACCATTCAGACTCGCTTGGCTCACTCTACTCCCCCATCTTGCCTGAGTGTTATCATTCGGCACCTGAATAAGGATTTTTCAGAGCAAATCCTTCAGAATCTTTTCTCAATATCTTCAGGGTCATCATCAAGGAACACTGAATCATT
Organism: Birgus latro; assembly: GCA_018397915.1. NCBI lineage: Eukaryota > Metazoa > Arthropoda > Malacostraca > Decapoda > Coenobitidae > Birgus > Birgus latro. Next base: position 5,943 of record JAGKTI010020967.1, on the reverse strand, counting down.
GTCCCAATTGTTTTCACTGAAAAGAGCTGAATTATGGATGGGAATCGGAGCTGTAGCCCGTACCGTGTATGTATAATTTTAAGCATTTTTCAAATACTATACTGTACACATTATACACCTTAATTTTTACAGTCTTACAAATACGATCACTCTGTCCGTATATTTCACTTATCACTCATCACCGTCGAGCAGTATATCAAGGGACTTAGGGAAAATGACGCTGGGGGGATATGATGTGGAGGAAAAATAGTTACGTCGTCAGCTCACCACGAACCGCTCGCCGTGTGATTAAAGTTGGTCTTAATATTAATGCAGACCCCTTCTCTAATTTTTTAGCATTTAGAAAGAACATTATGGGTATAACTTAGTTATAAACACTTTAAATACAGTACTGTATGTACCGTGTGGTGCCATGTGGTGTATTTAATTTTAAGCATTTTTCAAATACTGTACTGTACACTTTATACACCTTAATTTTTACAATCTTACAAACAAATACGATCACTCTGTCTATATTTCACTTATCACTTCTCACCACCGAGCAGTATATCAGGGACTTAAGGAAAATGACGCTGGGGGGATATGATGTGGAGGAAAAATAGTTACGTCGACAGCTCACAACGAACCAAAGCAGGAGTACACACACCGCTCACCGTGAGATTAAAGTTGATGTCTTAATGGTAATGCAGACCCCATTTCTAATTTTTTAGCATTTAGAAAGAACATTATGGGTATAACGTAATTATAAACACTTCAAATGCTATACTGTATGTACAATTAGAACAATAGCTACGCTGCCAGCCCACCACCAACCAACGCACGAACACACAAACCGCGCCGACCATATGGCCACCCCCCTGTGAGGTTAAGCAGTCCGAACCGCTTCTAGCTTTTTCGGAGTTTTTCTGATATATAAGAAATAATTCCAGTCGGCTCCCTGACTCCGAAAAAGGCGACTTCCGGTGTACCGAAGTCCGTTGTAGTGAGGTCATACTGTAATGTGATATAATATAGAACAAATGTGATTGTTGGTATCAGCTCATGGTTGCCTAGCAATGAGTCGGCGTTGCTCTACCCGCGGGTGGGGGGAGGGAGGGAGGGAAACACGTGCTTGCAGGACAGTTGCCCCATTTCCTCGTGATAGGAGATACGCAGGATTGTCATGGCGTCGTCTGACAGTGAAAGTGATGTGGAAATGGAATGGGATAGTGAACTGGAGGGGTCAGATGACAATGAGACTCAGTCTGACTCAGACGAAGATTATATGCCTGAAAATGACAGTTCAGTGAGCAGTGATGACGAGAGTGAGGAGGAAAGTCACACTTCCGACACTAGTTCAGCAGTCGCCATTATTACCAGGCCCTGCTACCCCAGGATTCACACTTATGGTTGATCCCTTTGCAGACCAACGACCCAGCCCTTTGCCTAACGTTATTGATGACTTTCCCGATGTGCATCCAGCCATTATTGATCATCATCAATCACATTCCAATGATCTAGTCCAATCCCTGTGCTTGTGGACGAATGAGCGGGCACACAAATTCTTCAGGGAGAACCCTAACTTCAAGCCTAACAAATTTATGGGGAAGAAGTGGAAAGATGTTCACGAGGATGAGATGAATGTATTCATTTGTTTGCAACTATTGATGGGACTCAACAAATTACCAAAAATCTCAGACTACTGGAGCACCTCATTACTCTACCAAGGCCCACATGTGTTTACCTCAGCAATAATGAGCAGGAATAGGTTTTCACAAATTCAGCATTTTATCTAATACTCACACCCTGATGATGCAGATGTCAAGATGCCTATTACAAGAATATCCACCTTTCTTACTATGCTGCAGGAAAAATGCATGCTGAACTTTTCTGCTGGGGAGAATTTTGCTGTAGACGAATCCCTCTTCCTCTACAAAGGGAGGCTACACTTCAGGCAATATATCAAAACCAAGAGGAAGCGGTTTGGACTGAAACTCTTTGCACTATGCCCTAGTTCCCCTAGTGCCAGAGGATACACATGGAATTTTTGCTTATATACACTGTGCCTGCATGACCTGATGTTGGAGGATCCAGACCTGTCTGCCTTGGGCAAGTCTGAGCGAGTACCAGTTTTCCTCATGGGCGAGCTCCTGAAGAAGGGAAGGCATGTGGTGCTAGATAACTGGTACTCTTCCTTGCACCTTGTCCAATACTTACTAGAGAGAGATACACTAATGACAGTCACTATATGTGCTACTAGAGGTGTCCCCCAAATTGTGAGAAATGAAGCACTGCAAAAAGGCCAAGCACTATTCTCAAGGAACGACAACACCCTTCTGGTGAAGTTTAGAGACACAAAATATGTCAGTGTAATCACTACCAAGTACGAGGCAGGGTTTGTGGAGAGAACACGTTACCTGAAGGGAGGCAGGAAGGAATATATAAAAAAAAAAAGAAACAGCGCCAATCCAGAAGTACAACGAGCAGATGGGGTCTGCAGATTTGGTGGACCAGCTGTTGGAGCCTATTGATCCCACTCGTAAATCATATGCATGGTTCAAGAACATTGGACTACATATGATTTCACGTATGCTGTCAAACGCCAGAACAATCTACATGAATCTGCACCCTGACATGAAGTGGATTGAATTTGGGGACATCGTCAAACTGGTGACCCACGAATTCCTCCTCCAGTGCTATTTATGTTCAGTATGTATTACTACTACTACTACTACTACAACTACTACTGCTACTACAACTACTACTACTACTACACTTCGTTACATACTGTATATCTTATGGCCAATATGTATTTGGCAATACAAAAAAAAATACAGTACAGTAAACCCTTCATAAGCCGAACTATATGGGGCTCTACCCTGGTTCGAATTACCGATTTTCCCGGCTTACCGAATTTTCACCCCCCAAAATTGCTAAATTACCGAATTTTCACCCCCCGAAATTGCTAAGACAATACCTATTACTTGTCCTTTAAACACTAAATTAAAGAAGCATATAAAATAAATAAGTTATGACAAAAAACAATTTAGTGCATTTAATATACCTTAAACCCCTTCAGTGCTGGGTGTATTTTCATTTTGTTCTTGCTGCCACCAGACAATTTTAGTCAGTGTAGGTTGGATCTGTGGAAGTGCACGGGGTTGGTACAGCCTTCGTTAGCCCCTTCAGTATGTGAGTCCAGTCCTGAATGCCATAAAATCGGCTGGAGGAAGCGTAAATAAAGTGGAAATAGACGTCACAGTACTGAAGTGGTTAATTGGTAGAAAATAATTCACAGAGGCAGTCCAGACTGTCGGTAACGTGTGTTGGAGATGGATTTTCACCCCCCCCCCCAATTGCAATAACAATACTTATTACTTGTCTTCTTAACACTAAAGTAAAGGAGCATATACAGTGTATAATAAAGAAAGACAAAAAAGAAAGAATTCAGTGCACATAAGTTGCCTTTCGTCAGAGGCAGTAGATAGTCGGCAGTTTGTTTTGTTTTGGAGACGGAGGTGGTGGAGGTGGTTTAACTCACACTTGAACGTAAATTCTAAAAAAAAGTACCCAGTATTTATTTCACTCTATATTAAGAACTAAACTTAAATGTAACCACTGTAATAGACTGCAGTGTAACACCTTTTGTTAGAGGCAGTAGATTCTTTGGCAGTTTGTTTTGTTTTGGAGACAGAGGTGGTTGAGTTCATACTTTAACGTAAATTCTTATCAGTACCCAGTATTTATTTCACTCTTTATTAAGAACTAAACTTAAATGTAATCACTGTAATAAACTGTAGTGTAACACCTTTCGTTAGAGGCAGTAGATTCTTCGAAGTTCGGCAGTTTGTTTAGTTTTGGAGACGGAGTTGGTGGAGCTGGGTGAGTTTACACTTTAATGTAAATTCTAAACAGTACCCAGTATTTATTTCACTCTACATTAAGAACTAAACTTAAATGTAATCACTGTAATAGACTGCAATGTAACACTTTCAGTAATAATAGTACTGAACTTTAATCATGATCACTACACTGTCACACGCGCACATTTTTTTTTTTAGCTTCATTCCTTTACGACTAGAGGTGCCAGTATCACTTCTTTTAAGCTATGAACCTTCCATGGCAAGGCAGAAGGCAAAAGGAGAGCACTGCTCAGCACTAGATGACAGTAAGAATGGCGCAACTACCATCTCCAAAAGCAAACAGCAGACTGGCGCCACGTGTCCGGCTGGAGCCATTTCTCCCCCTAATTTCGCATTTCGGCCTACTTTCATACGTGGTCTCGGCCTGAGTTCGGCTAACTGAAGATTTCGGCTTCTAAAAGTTCGGCTTATGCAAGGTTGTATTGTTTATATATAAGGATAAACAATACACTACCATACAAACAAGCAGAGTGAATGGGAAATCCGGTTTGAGGGGGGAGCGGGGAGCAGCCGGGGGGGCGGGGGGGGGGGTAATGAAGGGGTTAATAAGATCACACTACTCTAGTTCTCTTATTCTCAAAGCACCAGAAGTCCTCATCATTTTTCCTGGTGGAATAAATTCCCAGCATTACACTGGGTGGTGGCAGTATACTCCCTATGTCTCTGATCATTTCAGTAAATAAAGAACCCATTATTACACTGGTGACAGCATTGGTAGCTAATCTTTGATATTATACGAGTGATTGCAAAATTTTCTGATATTACACTGGTCGCTTAAGCAGTGGGATAAGATATGGTGGTGGAATAAGATCCTGTTGTATGATATTGTCGCACTGAATGAGTGAATCGAGATAGAATCCTTCAATAACAGTACACTAGAGGCCCACTTATTCTCACGATATTTCTAGAATTAAAGTTCTTTAAAGCTTCTGGAGGACGGGCAAAATTGTTCTTCACCAATAACAGAGTGAACATTGATCAGTGTCCTCACAAAAGTGGGCCATCATAGCCGATTCATTAGGTTCTCCCCCCCTCAAAATGAAACAATCCACACACATCACAAACTCGGGCAGTATGTGGCATACTATGGCACACCTCGCAGTGTCGTCCTGGACAGTGGAGGCGAATTCGAATCAGGCAGTTGGAGTTGGAACCCTTGTGTGGATTGGGAGGAGAGCCATGGTGCCTGGTGCGTGTCGGGGACTTGGCGTTAAAGGAGACGGTCCATGTCGTGTGGTGGAGGTGCTGATGGATGGGCATGCGGGAGTGGTGGAAGATGTCTTCACAGGGAAAGAGATGCAAGGAGTAGCTGGGTAAGTGAAGCCCTGTTGCAGAGGAGAGCAGTGGCTCTTGAAACCCCTGGAAGGAGCCTCTGAACCTGATCCGATGGATGAATAACCGCCGCCCAGTGAAAGACGTCCTCCCCGGAGGCTTGTTCAGGAGTGTTGAGTGTTTGAAGCTGCTTATTGCAATATCAAGTTAAGTGTTGGATTGGGAAATGTGTGCGGGTCAGATTGTCTGACTGTTGACTGTGTTAGTTCAAGAGTTCAAAGAGTTTAATCTCGTATCTAGAGTTCATCGGAGATTGCGTCATGGGTGCAGCCCAGTTCAGTGGGAATATTATGTAGCTTTAATTCGAGGGCAACCCTAGGAACTCCCTCAACTTACAGTCAGCACGGTCTAGGGTGTAACAGTGACTTCAGGACCTAACAGGCACTTGTCAGTTATTAGGTGGAGAGCTGGAAACGTAAGAATGAATGAATAGAACGTGAATGTGATAGTAGTTTGTATGTATGGGAAGCGCCCCTGGGACGTTCCTAGCAGTGAGAGTATGGGTCATTCCAGGTGAGACGACCATGTTATTACCCAGACAGGAGGTTGGCTGGGGCACATCTTTCCACTGGATTTCGAGAGTTCATTCGTGACAGAGAAGCGACCCCCTGGGATACGCGAGTTTACTTGTGGACTGACAGGTGCCACTTATGGAAGGTAGGGTCAGTGGAATCACTATCTCATTCTGGAGTTCATAGAGAGATTCACA
>JAGKTI010020966.1:0-16016 GCA_018397915.1 Birgus latro | reverse complement strand
ACCAGCTGTGTTTTCGCGCCTCCCGCCTCTTTCTGGTCTCATTTCCCACTCAGCTGCCGGTTCGTGAAGTCACCCTCATCATGGCTCCTGAAGTGCTTGTTTTTGTGGTGATTCCCTACCTCCTGCAGGGCTTCCTGCTGCTCTGCACCTTCTTCATCGTGTGTGTGATGATGGCCCTGCCGCGTGAGAAGAGGAAGAAAGTGGTTTTGACTCTGGAGAAGAAGCGGGAGATATTGGAGAAGGTGGACGCCAGGTGGCCGACATCACGGATCCTACATGAGTTCAGCCTCCCTCGCTCTACTTTGTTTTATATCAAGAAGTCCCAAGACAAACTACACCAGTACACGGCTGATTTCACTTCGAAAACCAGACGAAACGTGGAGAGGAAGATGATGTTTACTCCTAAGTATGCAGACATTGACCATTCCACGCTCATCTGGTATTGACAACAACGTGCTGCTGGTGTGTTGGTACGTGGAACGGAGCTGGAAGCTGCTGCCGAGAAGTTCGCAAGGCTTCACGACACCCCAGACTTCAAGGCATCTGAAGATTGGCTCTTCGCATTCAAGTTACGGCACAGACTTACCAATCGTAAGACCCATGGTAAAGCTGTGGATGCCAACAATGAGGGAATAGAAGAGTTTCGGCAGAAGGTGAAGGGCTTGATTGACAGGGAGGGCCTCACTCTCGGTCAAGTCTACAACGCTGACGAAACTGGCCTATTCTATCGTTCAGTGCCCACAAACACTCGCTGAGGAGATGGGGAAGTGTATACCTGGCCGCAAGCTCTCCAAGCAACGGGTGTCTGCTTTGTGCTGTGCCAATGCTAACGGCGTGCACTGGCTCAAGCCCGTTATTGTTGGACGTGCAAAGCAGCCTCGGTGCCTTCGTGGGTTAATGGATGTCCTTCCTGTCATGTGGTATCATTCTCTGAAGGCTTGGTTCACAACCAAGATCTTCAGAGATTGGTTTCACCAACACTTTGTTAAGGAGGTCATTCTCTATCAGACGGAGACACTGAAAATCCCACGCAGCCAGGTAAAGGCCCTCCTGATTCTAGACAATGCACCTGCGCATCCGTCTGAGAAGAGTTGGTGGCTGAAAATGGCCGCATTAGGTGTCTGTTTTTGCCACCTAATACGACTACTTTCATCCAACCAATGGACCAGGGAATGATTGTGGCAGCGAAGAGGCTCTACCAACGGAGGTTTTTGGACGAGGTGATGGTTGTCTACGAGGACGAGGACAATCGCAGGGAAGGACGAGACATGCGAAGACATCAAACTGTCGAAAACCTTCTCCGCTACAACCTCAAGTCTGCTATCTACAACTGGGCCAGTGCATGGAAGAAAGTCTCTGTCAAGACTCTAGAAAATGGTTGGTCTCATCTGCTTCATGGAAGTGACGTGCTGCACGATTTTCTAGGTTTTGAGGTGGATGACTTCCATGCAAGGCTTTGTGCGGGTGGAGACAATGTGGATGTCGACGAAGTGCGTGAGTGATTGGATGACGATGAGGGCGATCCTGGGTATCAGATCATGTCTGATATCGAGATCGCATCTTCTGTTGCCGGTACGAGTACCCAGCAGGAAGATTCCGACGAGGACAGCGACGATGATGCGGACTCCTCACGGCTCGTCACTATTCCAGCCATCCCCAAGCTGAGCGCACTCCGGGAACATGTGGAGTTCGTCCTTGCCTACCTAGAACACCCGGACTGCGACAGGGAGATGGGGCCCTTGGGACTTGTGGATGAAGTGCGAGCTTTCAGGCAGCGCATCATTAATCGTCAGAATTGTCATTGTTTGCGTCAATCAACCATTGACAGTTTTTTCAGGCCCGTCAACCCCGCCGTGCTCAACCCTCACTCCACACCATTGCCTCACCAAGACTGGCCTTCTAGCTCCGAGCCACAGCCCAGCACATCAGGCACGGCGGAGTCACCACTGGATGTGAGTTTGCGGCTGTCTTCAGAGTCCTCTGCAGTAGATAGCGTATCACCACGTCCGACCAAGGAGCCCCTAGGCCGCCTCCGTCAGCTAATCTCGGACTCTGACAGCGACTAAATTCTCCAGGACTCGTCACTAGACCACACGGGAATTTACAGTTATGTGAAGTGATGTACAGTGCACTGAAGTGATGTGATGCTAGATTTTGTTATTAACTGGAAAGGAAACATTGTGAGAAGTGCTGGTGAGTGTAAAGTGAAGCGGAAGTGCCAAGGATTCTATGAATTCCTGCAGGTGCCTCAGGTGCACCTTCATACTGTCAGAGTCTGGGAGGACGGAGCGGGTTATACATCAGGACGGCGGCATCATTCTCATAAGTTCCCTAACTTCATCAAAATTCCTTGTTTTGTTCTTCCCATATCATTAATCTCATGCATAGACTGTGTGAAAGGTGATTTCCATAATGATTTTCATGTCTAACCTGTTTTCAGCATGCTGTAAAGTGGCAAAAAATTCCCATAAATGTAAATCATAATTTCCTGCTTTCAATTGATTTTTTCATGCATGGTTACCACTAGTATTGAAGTGCACCAGCTGTGAAAAAGGTGAATGCCATTGATTTTCATGTCCAGTACCTAAACTAAGCTGCCAACTCAGTGAACAGCTGTGCCTAACTTGCCTCAGATTCATCCTTTTTGGGTTAAATTTAAATGAATTCATGCTTTGTGTTCATTATTTTAGTGAACCAGCTGTGAAAAAGGTGAATGCCATTGATTTTCAAGTCCGGTACCTAAACTAAGCTGCCAACTCAGTGAACAGCTGTGCCTAACTTACCTCAAATTCATTCTTTTTGAGTTGAATTTAAATGAATTCATGCTTTGTGTTCATTATTTTAGTGCACTAGCTGTGAAAAAGGTGAATGCCAGTGAATTTCATGTCCTGTGCTTACTTTCAGCATGCTATATTCTGGTGAACACTTTTGCCATACCTAACTTTTATTGACCATTTTTCTGGTAACAGTTTACATCATTTACTGTATTTGATGATTTGTATCCAATAATTTAGTGCATAAAATGTGAGAAAAGGTGATACATCACTTACTGTATTTGATGCTTTGTATCCAATAATTTAGTGCATAAAATATGAGAAAAGATGATTTTCATAGTGGCTGCCACGTCCGATACTAACTTACACTAAGCTGTCAACTCAGTGAACACCTATGCCTTACTTAACTCAGATTCATCATTTTGGGGTTAAAATAAAATGAATTCATGCTTTGTGTTCATGATTTTAGTGCATAAAAATTGAGAAAGGGTGATTTTCATAGTGATTTCCATGTCCGATACTTACTTACACTATGGTGGCAAGTTGTGAACACCTGTGCCTTACTCACCTCAAAACCATTTTTTGGTTAAAATTCAATTAATTCATGCTTTGTGTGCATTATTTATGTGAAAGGGGACTTAAATTAGTGCTATGCATGTCCGGTAGGGAGGTATGTAGGTGGTTTTCTGATTTTAGTTAGGTTAGGGTCATAAATGACCGGTGCGGGAGCTTCAGGGCCACTATCCGGACAAGACCACTGTCCAGTCATGCCTTTGGCTCTATTACGTTGGATAGTAGAGGGATTACTGTAATTCAAAAGAAGCACCGTACCTATGGTGCTGGAGAGGGATGTCTTCATGTGGTGGCATCAACATGGAGGGTGTGTGTGCTGCCCAGCTATACAAGTACCCCTCAGCTCCCTTTCTATCCCCAGAAAGAAGGATGGTGGACTGTTGGAGAAGGCAGCTTCAGCCTGCAGTCCACTGGGTTTACATATCAGATGAACCTAGGGCTATAATAACTACTTTACTGCTGCATTACTCTGATTAATTTATTAAACTGTATTACCAGTACCACATTTCTTATAATCAGGTTCTGCCCTTTGATGACACCTTGTGTGTGCGAGAGCCATGCCTCAACTATGAAGAGTGCCTCAATGTCCTTAAGTTTGGCAATGCATCTGGCTTCATATCCTCCAGTACCATTCTTTTCCGCCCCATCTACCCAGTCAACACCTTTGCTTGCAGGTGCCCCAAGGTAAATATTGTACAGTACTGCAGTCTAAATTAATCTAACTTTTCCCAAAGCATCTTTGTCAGTCATGCCTTAATCATGTAAGATAATTAATACAGTAGCTGTGAATGTCACCAATAGGTTTGTGCCTAAACCTATGAAATTTTTCAGTGTTTAATTTGATTCTTATTGGTGTTGTTATTTACCCCACATAATTTACCATTGTGTATTGTATATGTACAGTTCACTGGGCCTTGATTTTGTGCGGTTAAATAATCCATGAAAACTGCCATGCAAGTTGAATTGTGCAACTTGTTCCATAAGAATCTTTGTTATTTGGGTAATTTGATGGAGGAAATCCCAAAACTTTTCCAAAGTCCCTATTTTGGCCATCTTGAAAATGTGCCCTCACCAAACACATGCATAAAAATGCACAGATCATCATTAGGCATAAAAAATGGTGACTGAACAAGCAGTGATAATAAGTGGCCAGTAAGTGGAATTTTAGCTCACCTTGATACTATGGATAGTAAAGTGACAAATGTTTTGGGAGAGAGTTATCTGAAGGCCTAGAGGAAGGGAATGAACAATGCCTTTAACCACATGATTGCTGAGGCTAGGCCTCAAAGTCACTCCCCCCTGGATTGGTCAGAGGCTTGTCTTGCTGAGTCTGGTGGCGAAGACATATGTGCCATCCCACCATCATGTTACCTGGTAGGTGTTTTGAATGTCAGTTGGGACAAACTGAATGTTGATCAGCTATTTTGCCATGAAAAACTTGTTGGTCGCTGTGTAAAACAGGTTAGGGTAGAGGTTGATAGCGCCATGTAAAACATGTTTCACACAGTTGGAGGGCTTGCGAGACAGGTCTACTGTTTCTAGTTATTCTAATCAAATTGTTAGTACTGTGTCTTAGCCCTAACGTATGTGTATACTGTATATATCTACAGGGGTTCACAGGGATGCGAGAGCATTATGCTTGTGATACAGAGGTGAACCTGTGCTACAGCAGCCCATGTGGCAACCATGGAACCTGCATGCGGCGTGAGGGTGGCTACACCTGTGTCTGTCTCCCTGGATATACAGGTAAGTCAGTCCGTATCTGTTACCATACGTCAGATACTTGGCTCATCACTAAATTTTAATCTTGGTTTTTATATGATCATAGTTAATGTTCTCAAATAAATTTTACAGCATATTCTTTGCAAAGATCAAGTGCATTTACATAACTAGAAACTCTTAATGATTAAAAATAGCCAACACCCAGTTTTTCAGTAACGCATAAGTCAGATTTCGACACGCATATAATGATATTTCAGTTAAATCTGATGGATAGGTGGACAGTGGATCAAGGAAGAGTTGATTAGATTTTGAGATGGATCCACATCTAGATGCAGGGATAAATAAGAAATTTCATTGGTGTTGGCAAGGGTATTTGATCTCGTGAGATTCAGTAATAGGGCAGGCTAAGACTGTAGAATTAATTGATTGACTATGTTGTATCATACTATATCATTCATAAAGGCTCCAACATAGTTGCATGCATCAGCTTTGGTCACCTACTGGTGGCTGTTCGTGCTGCTTGATCTTTGGCAGCCTCCCTGTTTAGTCCCTTATCAGTGGCGGATTAAGAGGGGGGCTGACTGGGCTGCAGCCAGGGGCCCCCAGTATTTGGGGGACCCCCAATTCCTACAGTTTGTCAACAGAAAATCTGATACAAAAGGTCACCTAAGGGGAATGCATGATTGAGGGCCCTCCAGGGGAGCCCCTTCCCAATCCCCCATAACAAACCTTCCCTCAGGTATTTTCCCACGGCTACATTAACAATATAATTAGGTTTTCATTATATAAAGTAATACAAAAAATAGGCCTACATACAACTTAATTGGACCGGTGCATAAAAATAAAATAGTTACCGGTTCAATTACGTTTGGGCTGTGATTTTCTTTCGTGACTTCGTTATTTTATGCAGATATTTTATACAGATATTCAGGATAATTTCTCCTTTTTTATTGAGTTATATTATGTTTAGTACATAACAATTACTATAGTGTCTGTGAGACCTAGAAGAGAGAATCAGAATATTATTATTTATAAAGTGAGAGTTTTGAGAGGGGAGGGTGGAGGTATGTCTGACCACTATCTGGTGGAGGGAAAGTTGAGAGTAGGTAAGAGATGGGTGTGAGTTAGGTGTGGCAGGGAGGTTTTGAAAGTGAGTGAGTTGAATAAGAGAGAGAAAATGATAGTGTATTAGGAGAAATTGAGAGAGAAGTGGAATGCAGTGAAAGATCAGGAGAGTGGCAGTGTGAAGGAGGAATGGCAGTTGTTTAAGAGTGCTGTGGTGTGAGACGAGTGGGTGGTGGTGTAAGAAAGGGAAGTGAATGGTGGTGCGAGGAAGTATTGCTGTGGGTGAGAAGAGACATGCATATGAAGTGTGGTTGCAGAGGAAAGATGAGGTGTCATATGAGAGGTTTAAGGAAAAGAAGAATAGGGCGAGAAGGGTTGTGCGTGATGCTAAAGTGGCAGCAGATGAGAGGTGGGGGTAGGCGGTTGACTGAGAATTTTCAAGAGAATAAGAAAATGTTTTGGAAGGAGGTGAAAAGGGTGCGAAAGGGAGAGTCTGGGAAGGAGGAGTGAGTAAAAGCAGAGGATGGAAGGATGTTAACTGAGATGGATGCAGTAAGGAAGAGATGGGCGGAGTATTTTGAAAGATTGTTAAATGTAGAGGAAGAAAGGGAGGCTGAGACTGTGGCAGATGGAAGGGTGTAAGGAATAGATGTGTTGGGAGAGTTGAATGAATCTTTGATCATGATGGAGGAAGTGCAAGAGGCAGTAAAGCAGATGAAAACAGGGAAAGCTGCAGGTATGGATGGGTGTGCTGTGGAATGCGTGAAAGCTGGTGGAGCGACTATTGTTGATTGGTTAGTAAGATTGTTGAATGTGTGCTTTGTGCAAGGTATGGTGCCAGTTGACTGGGCAAGTGCTTGTGTAGTCCCATTGTATAAAGGTAAGGGTGATAAGTATGAATGTACTAGCTTTAGAGGTACAGTATAAGTCTGTTGAGTGTTGTAGGTAAGGTGTATGGTAGAGTGTTAATTAAAAGAGTTAGAGAGGGTACAGAGGGAGTGATTGGTGATGAGCAGTGTGGCTTTAGAAGAAGGAGGGGATGTGTGGATCAGGTGTTTGCTGTGAGACAGGTATGTGAAAAGTATTTAGGAAAAGGGGAAAAAGCAGTGTGTGGTAATCATAGGGGCATTTGCCTTCTCAGTGTAATAGGAAAAGTATATGGTAGGATACCTATTGACAGAGTTAGGGAAATTACTGAGGAATTAGTTGGAGAAGAACAAGGAGGTTTTAGGAAGGGAAGAGGTTGTGTAGATCAGATATTCATTCTTAGATCCTTAGTGGAAAAGTTTCTAGAGAAGAGCAAGAAGTTGTATGCAGCCTTCATGGATCTGGAGAAAGCATATGACAGGGTGGGTAGACAAGGTTTGTGGAAGGTATTAAGAATATATGGGGTGGATGGGAAGTTGTTGAAGGCAGTGAAGAGTATGTATGAGGGTGCTAAGGCTGCAGTGCATGTGGGTGGCAAACTGAGTGAATCTTTCCATTCGAAGGTTGGATTGAAATAAGGATGTGTCATGTCCCCATGGTTGTTCAATCTGTATATGGATGGGGTTATAAAAGAGATACAAGGTCGGGCAGTGGATGTTGGAGCAGCCCTAGTGAGAGAGGGCAGTGTTTGGAAACTCCCTGTACTGTTGTTTGCAGATGATACTGTGTTGTTGAGTGAAGATGAAGGGGAGCTGCAAGGCTTGGTGGATGAGTTTGGGAGAGTGTGTAAGAAACGGAATCTAAAGGTGAATGTAGGGAAGAGTAAAGTGATGGTCTTCGAGAGAAGTGAAGCCAGTGAATGTACAGTGAGATTGGATGGGAAGGATATGGAGAATGTGAGGGAATTTAAGTACTTGGGCAGTATGATGACTAAGGATGGAAGTCTGGAGGGTGAAGTGCTCGAAAGGGTGCAGCAGGGAAGGAAGGTTGCTGGTTCGTTGAAAGCAGTGATAAGAAACAGGGAAGTAAGCGTGGAAGTGAAAAAGTTGTTACATGACAGTATTGTGATACCAACTCTGATTGACGTATGGAAGTGAAGCTTGGACCCTGTTGGAAGGACAGAAGTCAAGAGTGAGAGCAGTGGAAATGAGTTATTTGAGAGGAGCATGAGTCACATGGAGAGACAGACTAACAAATAAGGAAGTGAAGGAGCGTTGTGGTGTGGTTGAGGATGTGATGGGAAGCGTTAGGAGAAGCACGTTAAGGTGGTTTGGGCATGTGGAGAGGATGGAGAGTGAAAGACTGACGAGGAGGGTGTATGTGAGTGAGGTGGAGGGGGCGAGAGGGAGGGGGAGGCCGAGGATGAGATGGAGGGATGGAGTGGAGAGGTATGTGAGAGTGGCGGGGGTGGGGTGAGTTGGGAGCGTGGTAATGAAATGGCAGGGGATAGAGTGACATGGAGGCGATTTGTTTGTGGCCACCCCATTGGGGATTGAGGCGTCTGGCAATAGATAGATAGATAGATAATGATGTGTTTTGGGCATTCATGGATTTAGAGAAAGCATATGATAGAACTGATAGGGAGGCTTTGTGGAATGTTTTAAGATTGTGTGGGCTTGATGGCAGGTTACTAAAAGGAGTGAAAAGTTTTTATGTAAATAGTAGTGTAAGAGTGGGAAACACTGTGTGTGATTGGTTTCCCGTAAGACTGCGGCAGGGGTGTGTGATGTCACCTTGGTTGTTTAATATTTATATGGATGGTGTTGTAAGGGAGGTGAATGCAAGAGTGTTAGGTGGAGGACTGAGTCTGGTGAATGATGGTATTGAGTGGAATCTGAAGCAGCTGCTGTTTTTTTTTTTTTTTGGGTGATACTGCACTGGTGGCTGAGTCAGAGGAGAGATTGGGACAGTTGGTAGAGGAGTTTGGAAGGGTGTGTGAAAGGAGGAAACTGAAAATAAATGAGAATAAGAGTAAAGTGATGAAGTGTACGAGGTTGGTAGATGGTAGGATGATGAATATAGTTTTGAATGGTGAGTTGCTTGAGGAGGTTGAGTGTTTTAAGTATTTAGGATCACATGTTGCTGTGGATGGAAGAATAGATGAAGAAGTGAAGTTTAGAATGAATGAAGTTGGAAAGGTGCTGGGAGGAATGAAAAAAGTGTTTAGATGTCGTTCACTCAGAATGGATGTAAAGAGAAGGCTGTATGAGGATATTGTTGTACCGACTGCATTATATGGGGCTGAAACATGAAATATGGGTGTAGCAGAGAGGAAAAGTTTGAATGTAATGGAGATGAGGTGTCTGAGGAGTATGTGTGGAGTGACGCGTATGGATCGAGTGAGAAATGACGAAGTGCGAAGGAGAACTGGAATTGTTCGGGAGATGGCTGATCGAGTCGAGCAGAGGGTGTTGCGATGGTTTGGGCATATGGAGAGAATGGAAAATGAGCGATTGGTGAAAAAGATAACTAGATCTGATGTGAGAGGTGTAAGGCTCAGAGGATGGATAGTGTGAAGAGAGCGTTGGATGCGAGAGGGTTGTCTGTTGAGCAAGGAAGGGTGGCTGTGCGTGATAGAAATGAATGGAGGGAAATTGTGAATAAATAAATGATGACGCAATTGAGGGGATATTCACCTGCATTTTTTCTGATCAGCTGATCAGGTCAGGTGCAGGTAAGGGGATGGGTCCATGATGATGTGGCAGGGGTAAACCAGCTTTGCTGTCGGGCCCTGCTTCGGATGTCACTGACTGCACTGTGTGGTTGACCCTCGTGCGGTGTGGTGCGGTGAGGATCTGTCCCTTCTCCCCTTTGGGGCTAAGATGCGAATGAATGTGTATGATTGGATGAGTAAATTGGTAGTGTGTTGACCTGTCTCGGCTACCTCCCTTTTCTTGGGGGAAGCAGCCTAGGTATATAGAGAGATATAGATAAAGTATAATTTTATTCCTACTGAAATGCTTAAGTCTTTGTTGACATGACACTTCGGTACTCGTGTGTAGTAGAGGGAATCCAAGACCGCCCTAGTCGGCCAAAAGAGCAACATTTAGACGTAAGTTTTTCTATTTGATATTTTCATTATATCTTTTATAAAATGGAGTACCTCAAGCATTATTGTGAACTCTACTAAATGCACATCGGAAAGACAGAACAAAGGTGCAATGCTTCTGCAAGCCTACCTGCCACTTAGCAGCTGTGCAGCATGTTACTGTACAGAGAAAAGAGAAAATTACTCTATCACTATTCCTCACTATGGTGCTATCGATAGGAAGTTCCGGTTTAGGTTTTGTGTTCTGTTTACTTAGTTTATTTTTATTAAGATAATTGTTGAGTAGGCCTAATGCCTGACGATTTTTCCCATCAATTTTTATCGTGTTCTTCGAGCTATGAAACACTGAAAGATAAGGTAATTGTAAAAGCATATACCGGTAGTACCTAGTTTGGTATTGTTAGGTTCATTTTAATAGGCTAATTAAACCTAATTACCCCTGGCAATGAAGTTGGAGGGGTTATGTTTTCACCTCACCGGGTCGTTCAGGATCACTTGATGGCAGTGATCGTCAGTCTTTACCCTCCCGGAAGGGAGCTGAGAGCTCATATAGTCCGATCTATGGGCAAGGCTGTGACCTTCACACACGCACACACCCATCCCCTTGCTCAAGGGGGACAGTAACCACCCACTTCGTCAGTGAAACTTTTCGCAACCTGAGCGAGGCGCGAACTCCCGTCTACCAGATGGCAAGCGAGAACGCTACCACTGCGCCAGCGAGCGGTCTGTGTTTGTTTGTTTGTATGTTTGTCTGTCTGTGAACAAAATTACTCAGAAACACGTTGGCCGATTCTTACGAAATTTTGCATAAAACTGGACACGGCCTACTGAACAAATGATTATATTTTGGTGAAGATCGGGTTAAAGGTCAAGGTCGTGGACGCGAAAAGGTCATACCCCACAATTTCATACTAAAAAATACTTGACAGATTTCAATGAAATTTTGCGGTAGGCTTTGATATTGTCCAAGGAAGAGGTGATTTGATTTTTGTGAAGATCAGGTCAAAAGTCAAGGTCGCAGAAACAAAAAGGTCAAAACACATTTTTGGCCATCATTTCCTTTCTAATAATGATAGAGACGTGGGACCAACGAAATTTTGTAGTATTAAGCAAGGCCTTTCGGATGTGTGCTGTCAAATGTCAAATGTTATTATTTCTTTGTTTTTGTTTTTTTCTTTGTAAGATTTTTTTTTTCTTTGTATGATTTTGAAGACTGCTTTCCTTCTGAATTAGTACAATTTTCAGAACTATTCAAAACTGTCAGTGCCCAAGAATGGAATAAAGCACAGAGCACAAGCCCAGAGTCAAGGATGTTATTGCTTCTGAATGAGAACAAGTATACTCAATGCTTCCCAAATGTCCACATTGCACTGCGCATTTATCTTTCAATGGCAACTTCAAACTGCAGTGGAGAACGATCCTTTTCCAAGTTGAAAAGAATAAAAAATGAAGTTCGAAGTACCATAGGACAGCAGCGACTAAATCAGCTCTCTCTTATGAGTATAGAAAATGATATTGTAGAGAAACTGAGCTTCACTGACTTAATGAGTTTGCCTTGAAAAAAGTTCGTAGACGTGCAATGTAAGGGCAGTCTAGTATC
Organism: Birgus latro; assembly: GCA_018397915.1. Classification (NCBI taxonomy): domain Eukaryota; kingdom Metazoa; phylum Arthropoda; class Malacostraca; order Decapoda; family Coenobitidae; genus Birgus; species Birgus latro. Next base: position 4,306 of record JAGKTI010020966.1, on the reverse strand, counting down.
ATATTTATGAAGTGTTCATTCAAGTTTTTAGGCTTATTATTGTTTTGCAACATTAGAAAGAAATTATTTTCATATAATAAATTTGATACATTAGAGTTGATATTATTTTATGCTTTTAACTACATTTTTACCTCAGGCTTTGCATATTGATTTTCTTAATGCCTTATTTGAAAGGGGTTTTACGAGTCTGCCCTAATTGTGATATCGATAAAGATAATTTAGCTTTGACTTAGAGATATAGCTGATTTCAAACCCAGTCAGTTGGCTGTTGAATACAATGATTTTCGATCTGAATAAAATAATCGAGACTCGCTTCGCTCGCTAACTTTTTGATAAAAGGGCCCCCACCTGAAGTTTAGCCAGGGGCCCCTTGCACTCTTAATCTGCCCCTGTCCCTTATCCAATAACTGGGACCTCATCCCAGGTCTTTTTCCATCTGCCTTTTCCAGCCCAACCCCTTACATTCACACATCTTGCCCTGCATACCCAACTGTCATTCTCCATCATCTCATTATGCCCAAACCATCTCAGTCTACCCCATCTCATCACAACACCAATACACTCCATCCTCTCAACTGTTCATTCGTAATCCTAGCTCCCCCAGGCCTTGCATTCAAGGATGCATTACACATCCATCTAGTCACTGCTGTTTCTTTACATTTGTGCCTATGAATATCCTCTTCCATTACTGCTCAGGTCTCACTACCATACTGCATTACACTCCAAACACATGCAGCATTCAAAGATTCCTTGGCATGGAGGGAAAGCCCTATCACTGTCAAGAGAGGCAACAGCTCCCTGAATTTCCTCCAGCTACTCTTTACCCTAGCCACAGAGCTAGCCCCAGTTCCACCCTCAATACATAACATATCTCTCAAATAACAAAACTCTTTCGCACACTTAAGAGACTCACTGGCATCAGTCCTTTCATGCCCAACAATCTCTGCATGCTGTCCCGGACACATTGCACACAAGAAATCAGCATTATCTCACAGTCTACCTCTAATACGTCTATAACTCGCAGTCTACCTCTAATACGTCTATAACTCACAGTCTACCTCTAATACGTCTATAATTTGTTTTGTTCTTTTTATGCAAGGAAGAAGGAAGCAAAGGCTGCAAGCCCACAGGATTGTTTGCTCCCAGAAAAAACAAAAACAGAGAGCCAAATTCAAGATCTGTTCATTTTGAGATGATTGAACACACTGTGTTTGAGACTGGAAGTTATAGGCTGTAGGAAATACAAACAGAGAGAGACAGTTCCAGAGTTGACCTATGGCATAAATAAGGACTAGGAGTAATGGTTAACTCTTGCATTAGAGGATTGGACAGAAATGGGATGAGAGTTTGCTGCTAGATGGGTGTTACGTACCCACTGTAGTGGTGAAGGGATGTAAGCAGACAGTTCAGAGGAGCAGTGACCATTTAAGGAGCAATAGAAAAGAGAAATTTGCAACAGTGGGATGAAAAAAGAGAGGTTAAAGGGAGCCAGTAAGAGTAGGAGATTTAATGAGATGCAACAACTTTAAATCCACCCACTATCACAAACACTACACAAGATGGAGTTACATCCAACACCCTTGTGGCAAACCACACATGGCCACACTCTCTCTGCTTTGATAGTACCTTAAGAGTATTCATCTGGAAGGAAAGAGGAATTACAGTAGTAAATATTAAACTTTATTGGCATTGACAGAGGTATGCATTCTTTGAGTGCATTCTATTAGGTAGGATTTATTTATCATGAAGTATTTACTCAATTATTAACCTATATCAAATAATGTTTAAGGTATATGTATTGAAGATTAACAACTAAGTTATGGTAACATGTTGAGCCCCTTGCCTTGTAGATATAAGTAGCCACCAATGACAGCATCATATCTGGGAGGGTACAACAACCCAGCAGCCTCTGGTGCCAGCCCAGATCAAACATATACAACAGTGATATGCTTGGCAATAATCAGCTGGCATTTTGCATGTAATAACAAGACACAAAAGTTTTTTGCAATCAGAAAGCTCAATCTCATAAAATGTTCTTTCAGAGCAGCACTCACCAAGCCCTGTTTTTTCTCTACCTGAGATATACTGTCCCCTCAGGCAAAAACTGTGAGATAAACATGCTAAGTGGGTCGTGTGTGGATGGAGTTTGTCGTCATGGGAGCACTTGCACAACAGTCAACAGTAGCAGCGGAGGTGGTAACGGTAGTGGGGGCTTCACGTGCACCAACTGTAGCCGCTCCCTCTACCACACCTCTACCTGTGAGCTTAGGGCCAGACGCTTCTACAATGGCTCCTTCCTTACCTTTCCTTCACTTAAGCAGCGCCATAGGCTTCACATCAAGATAAGGTAAATGCTAATAGCTTTGTCCACGTGATCAGTAGGTACTGTTCATTTTGGCCTCCTTTGATGTCGTGATTTTATTGCATAATTATACAATTTTTTGCTTGATTTTTATAATTAATACATATCACATGTTTCAAGAATTCATGCAAGTTTCTGAAATTTAATGCCTCTACAAATGGCTAAGCAGCATTGTGTAAATAGTTTTCACATGTTTACAGGCATGCAGTAGACAAAAGATCCAACTTTGCACATCTCTACCTACTTTCATCCAGTCGTCCAGTCTGTTCAGTGATATTTGTCAACTCTACTGAATGCATTAGCATTGATAGCTTCCAAGTTTTGTCCCCAGTATTTTTACGAGTCTCAGTATCAGAACTGTGTTTGCATAAATGAAGAAAGGAAAAGGAAAGGGGATGTTAGTGTTTTAATAGAATTACTTTTCCTTCATAATTATTGTGATAGCACAGACCAGGCCTTGTGAGCCATTCCTGAAATTGATGATGTCCATTTGTGTATTGGTATGATGGGGTAAGATACAGCATTTATTAAATGTTAATACTTCCCCCCTCCCCTCTTTGTGTGTGTGTGTGTGTCCAACTCTGAGTATAGGTTTCACAGCTTGCTCCCAAGGCCCAGTAGTCCTCTTGCATACCATACGCCTCCACGTGTCATCACTTCGGCACTAACCTTTTTTTTTTCTTTTTTTTTCTTTTCTTTTTTTATGTGTCCAACTCTGAGCATAGGCTTTATAGCCTGCTCCAAAGGCCCAGTAGTGCTCCTGCATACCATACACCTCCACATGTCACCCCTTCAGCACTAACACCCACCGTCCATATTGAATACGTGCTAGGGCTGTCTCATACAGGACTGGTGTATTGGTATTAGTGGGGGTACTGTTATGACATGTTGGTGGGTCATTTGGTAGAATGGTAGTATGTTTTTATGAAATTCAGATCCTTAAACTGTACCCTGTTCCAGGGGAGATTCGAACCTGGGTCCATTAGGACATCGGGCCACTTCCCTACCGATTCAGCCACTGCCCCCCCCCCATACATATCGTAACTCATTTATAGCAGAGGTGGGCACCGCAAACGAAAATTCAATTCCACAACACAAATCCGCAGACTCCTTTCCACGACCGCAAATCCACAAAATTCTTGAAACTTGCAGTTCCGCAAATGCATAAATCCAAATGCAGACCATTTCTGTATAAAATCATAGTTTTGTGTAGATCAGATATTCATTTTTAGATCTTTAGTGGAAAAGTTTCTAGGGAAGGGAAAGAAGTTGTATGCAGCCTTCATGGATTTGGAGAAAACATATGACAAGGTGGATAGACAAGGATTGTGGAAAGTATTAAGAATATATGAAGTAGATGGGAAGTTGTTGAAGGCCGTGAAGAGTACGTATGAGGGTGCTAAGGCTGCAGTGTGTGTGGATAGTGAACTGAGTGAATTTTTCTGTTTGAAGGTTGGATTGAAACAAGGATGTGTCATGTCTCCATGGTTGTTCAGTCTGTATATGGATGGGGTTTTATTATAAAAGAGATACAAGGTAGGGCAGTGGATGTTGCAGTTGCCCTAGTGAGAAAGGGCAGTGTTTGGAAGCTACCAGTACTGTTGTTTGTAGATGTTACTGGGTTGTTAATTATCTGTTGTTTGCGGATGTTACTGTGTTGTTAAGACTAAGGGGAGCTGCAAGGCTTGGTGGATGAGTTTGGGAGTGTGTGTAAGAAATGGAATCTAAAGGTGAATATAGGGAAGAGTAAAATGATGCTCTTTGAAAGAAGTGAAGTCAGCAAATGTACAGTGAGGTTGGATGAGAAGGAAATGGAAAATGTGAGTGTGTTTAAATACTTGGGTAGTGTGATGAGTAAGGATGGAAGTTTAGAGGGTGAAGTGCTTGAAAGGGTACAACAGGGAAGAAAGGTTGCTGGTTCCTTGAAAGCAGTGATAAGAAACA
>JAGKTI010020965.1:0-16016 GCA_018397915.1 Birgus latro | reverse complement strand
GGAGAGAAGGGTGGTAGTAGTAGTAGTTGTTCCCTAGGCAGTCTGGCTGAACAGCCCCAAGTCCCTAAGGAAGGCCATGACTGAGACTGGGCTTTCCCACAGAGCTCTCAAGGACTGTATGTTGTGTTGTAGTAGTAGTAGTAGCAGTTGTTCCCTAGGCAGTCTGGCCGAACAGCCCCGAGTCCCTAAGGAAGGCCAAGGCAGAGACTGGGCTTTCCCACAGAGCTCTCAAGGAGTGTATGTTGTGTTGTTGGCGTAGGTGATTGTGTGCAACGCAGTCTTCCATGATGTGCTTAATAGTATGGGGTGCTGTGTTACATCCTGGACAGGCATCAGCGACGGAGTCATCCAGCCTCTTCTGATAACTCAAGAGGGCTGGATGATGCCCACATCTCAGCCTGCCCAGGTGGATCCTGTCCTCACAGGGGAGATGGGATTCAGAAGGATGGATATCAGGAGGCTGTGCATGCAGGTGTGTGTTGTCTTTCAGTGACTGAATGGAATGGCGAGTGATTTGAGTATGAATATGCTTCTGGAAGCTGGTCTGAGCAGGCAGGGGGGAAGAGATGATAGTATTTGTGTATGATATCATGTGCTGGGTGTTGTTTTAATGTTCCTTGGTGTGTGTGGATGTGCTGCCATTTAGTGTAGAGGATGTTGTGGGTTTATGGAGGCTGCAGCGAGAGTTTGGTTGCCTGTTATGTCTAGATGATCCTTGACTTTGAGGACTTTGGTTTCTTGGTGTAGGTGGTCTGTAGATGCAGTAGCTGTGGAGCCTGTGATTATTTTTAAGGCCTTGTTTTGTATGGTCTGAAGAGTGCCATAGTGTGTTTTAGTGAGGTTTGGAGCCCAAGCAGGGCTTGCATAATTCATCACTGAATGTATATATTGTTTGTATACTGTGGTGGTTGTTTCTTTGTTGTGTCCAAATGTTGTATGGGCAAGTGACTTCAAGGCATTGAGTCTAGGTGTTAATTTATTATTGATGTTTGTGATGTGTTGTTTAAATGACATTGATGTATTGTATGTTACACCAAGGATTTTGGGTATGTGTGTGGTAGGGGAGTGTTGTCTATGGTGAGGTGTGGAATGTGACTGTGTTCTGCTGTCCAGTTTGTGAGAAAGGTCACTGTAGATTTGGCTGGGGCTATTTTGACTCTGTTTGTGGTGAACCATTCATGTAGTGTGTTGAGGTAAGGTTGGAGAATTTGTGTGGCTGTGTTTTCGATTTGGTGTGTGCATGTAAGTGTTATGTCATCTGCATAGGAAGCTATGTGTATTTATTGTGTGTGGGGTGTGGGTATGTCATGCATGTATAGGTTGAAGAGTGTAGGAGACCAGACAGATCCTTGGGGGACACCATTTGTGAAGTTTCTGATGTTCGAGGACTGACCAGGAAAAGTTACATGTGCATATCTCCCTGCTAAGTAGTTTGGTAGCCATCTTTTTATGTTATTGTGTATGTTTTTGTTGAATACAGTAATCCCTCCACTATTTGACGTAATAGAGCCAAAGGCACGTCCGGACAGTGGTTTTGTCCTAATATTGGTCCTGAAGCTCCAGCACCGGTCATTCATGACCCTAACCTTACCTAACCTAAATCAGAAAACTACCTTCCTACCTCCCTACCGGACATGTATAGCACTTATTTAGGTCCCTTTTCACATAAATAATGCACACAAAGCATGAATTAATTGAATTTTAACCAAAAAATTATGACTTAGAGGTGAGTAAGGCATAGGTGCTCAGAACTTGCCACCATAGTATAAGTAAGTATCGGACATGGAAATCATCTTTTCTCACATTTTATGCACTAAATTATTGGATACAAAGCATCAAATACAGTAAATGATGTAAATTGTTACCANTGACGAGTCCTGGAGAATTTATTCAATCTCGGCATACTTAGGAGTAAACATCGTCTTCCTCTCCACATTCCGTCTGTTTTCGAAGCGAAATCAGCCGTGTACTGCTGTAGTTTGTCTCGGGACTTCTTGATGCCAAACAAAGTGGAGCGAGGGTGGTTGAATTCACGGAGGATCCGTGATGTCGAGCACCCGGCGTCCATCTTCTCCAATACTTCCCTCTTCTTCTCCAGAGTCAGAACCACTTTCTTCCTCTTCTCAGGTGGCGGGGCCATCATCACACACATGATGAAGGTGAAGAGCAGCATCAAGCCCTGCAGGAGGTAGGGTATCACCACAAAACCAATCACTACAGCCGCCATTTTCAGAGCATGTTGACGAGCAAGGAGCGGAGCGGGAAATGAGACAGAGAGAGAGGCGCGAGGTGTGAAAACACAGCCTATCGGTGTGTGCGGGAAATTCAAACTGACGCGGTCCAAAAAAATAGGATTTTTTCGGATTTTCGGGCATCTGGGGGGTCAGACAGCCCACGATGTCTGAATAGTGATGCGTCCGAATACTTGAAGGATTACTGTATTTTGTTTGTGAGGTTGTGGCGGGGGATGGAATCAAAAGCTTTACTAATGTCTAGTGTGACAAGGAGTGTTCTATGTGGTGGCCTAGCTGAATTCATGCCATCAAAAACTCTTTGTGTGAGGTCTGTAAGAAGAGTGTTTGTGGAATGTAGTGGCCTAAAACTGTGTTGTGATGGGGCTAGGGGGGTGTGAGATGTAACTGGTTTTAGTGCCAGTCTTTCAGTGACTTTGGAGGGGGTGCAGAGGAGTGTGATGGCGCGGTATGAGGAAGGTAATGTGGGGTCTTTGTTGGGTTGGGGGATAGTGATGATAATGCCATGCTTCCAGATGTTGGGTATTATGTTGTGTGAGTAGCTGTAGTGTGAGTAGCTGGGCAGTGTGATGAGTAAGGATGGAAGTCTGGGCCGTGAAGTGCTCGAAAGGGTGCAGCAGGGAAGGAAGGTTGCTTGTTCGTTGAAAGCAGTGATAAGAAACAGGGAGGTGAGCATGGAAGTGAAAAAGTTGTTACATGACAGTATTGTGATACCAACTCTAACATATGGAAGTGAAGCTTGGACCCTGTTGGAAGGACAGAAGTCAAGAGTGAGAGCAGTGGAAATGAGTTATTTGAGAGGAGCATGTGGAGTCACATGGAGAGACAGACTAACAAATGAGGAAGTGAAGGAGCGTTGTGGTGTGGTTGTGGACGTGATAGGAAGCGTTAGGAGAAGCACGTTAAGGTGGTTTGGGCATGTGGAGAGGATGGAGAGTGAAAGACTTACGAGGAGAGTGTATGTGAGTGAGGTGGAGGGGGCGAGAGGGAGGGGGAGGCCGAGGATGAGATGGAGGGATGGAGTGGAGAGGTATATGAAAGAGGGGGGTGTGAGTTGGGAGCGGGGTAGTGAAATGGCGTGGGACAGAGCGACATGGAGGCAATTTGTTTGTGGCCACCCCGTTCGGGATTGAGGCGTCTGGCAATAGATAGATAGATGTAGAGTAGCTGTAGTTTGATATGTTGGTGAGTGCTTGTATGCCTTGTGGTCCAATGTGTTTAAGGTGTATGTTGCTTATGTTGTCTGGTCCACAGGCAGATGAGTGCTTGGGGTTGCTGATGATGTGCTTTGTCTGGCTGTAAGTGAAAGGTGCGAAGTCTGGGTCTGTGGGGAACTGTCTCTTACGTCAGATGATACGTCGTTCGTCACGATGTGGGTTTAGATGGCTGACATGTGAAAAGTGATTGATGAGAGTGTTTGCTTGTTGGAATGGTGTCTGTTGTTGTGATGGCAATGTGTGATTGTTTAGTGTTGCTGTTGGTGAGTGTGATGCTGTTTAGTGTTTTGTAGAGTTTGGTGGTGTTTGTTTTGTGATCAAGTGTTTGGAGATAATTATTCCAAGTTAGTGTTTGCAGTTCTGAAATTTTTTGTTTATTTGAGTGTTGAGTTCTTGTATTTGTTGTATGGTGCCATGCGTATGTGGTGTTCGGGGGTGTCGTAGTGTGTCCCATTGTCTAATGAGGCCTTGAATTTCTGGTGTGAAATTGGGGTTGTGTCTTTTTCTGTTGCCTCTGGGGATGAGTCTTTTGTCTGCATTTTATATTATTGTATTATAAGTGTGCACAGCGGTGTTGATGTTTGTAATGGATGTACTGTTTAATGTTTCAAAGTGTTGTTCTGTTTCAGTTGTTAAGGCCTCCCAGTTGGCTCGCTTATAATTAGTGTAAGTGGGTCTGTGGCCAGCTGGGGTGATTCTGGTTTTGGTAGTGTTGATGATTGGGAGGTGATCAGAGCCAAGGGCTCTGACCACTCTCCAGGAAGTTGTGGGGGCGAGGTCTGGGGAACAGAAGGTGATATCTGGGGATGATGGGAGGAAGAGGGCTTGGTGTGGGATATGGGTATGAAGACTGGGATGACTGAGTATGAAAAGGTGATCTGTCTGGGTTTGTAGTGCCAACCCTCTGTCTGTGTCAATGTTGTTGACATACCAAGCCGACACCTTGGCGTTGAAATCACCACCCAAGATGATGATGGGTATGTTAGTGATGTGGTGTATTTGTGGAGAGTAATTGTGTGGTACTGTGGGGGATGACTGGGGGGGAATGTATATGTTGGCAATTGTCGTGTGCTTTGTTACCAGTGCTTATTGTAATTGATTGTATTTCTGTCTTAGTGTCATGTGGGAGAAGTGACTTTGTGTGTGCACTGGTATCTGAAAAGTTTACGGATTTGTGTACCGGGGTGATGAGTCCACCGCCACCACCGTTGGCCCGGTCCTGTCTGATGGTGGTGAAATTATGAAATGTAGGTGTTTTTTGTGTTGTGTGTAGTTTTGTTTCTTGTAAGTTGGCAATATGTATGTTGTGTTGTTTGATGAATTGTGAGTTCTTGTTTTTTTGGTGTTTATGCCATCTATGTTTAGTTGGAGAATGTTTATGTTATGTGTGCGGTGTGTGTTGGGTGCTGCAGTATGGAGGGGAGGTAGTGGTGAGGGTGGAGGGGAAAGGGTAGGAGAAGGTTGTGGTGGAGGTAACGGTTGAGGTGGATTAGTTCGGGGTGGGATAGGAAGGGTTAGGGGATTGGATGGTGTGGGAAGGATTGGTTGGTTAGGTTGAGGAGGTGTGGGGGAAGTAGGAGTAGGGTTGGTGAGGGGGTTAGTGGGTGGGGGGAAGGAACATAAGGAGCAGGTCCAGGTGTTTGTGTAGTCTTTTCTGGATGCAAGTGTTGTGCAAGTGTAGTGGGTCCAGTTCTTGCAGGAATTGCACTGAACTGAACCTTTTGTCTGTCGGCTCGACGTAATATGTTTTAAGCATGTTGTGTTGTTGGCGTAGGTGATTGTGTGCAATGCAGTGTTCCATGATGTGCTTAATAGTACGGGGTGCTGTGTTACATCCTGGACAGGCATCAGATGGTGTTGGTAATGAATGGTGATGGATGGAATATCTCAAATATGTTGTGTGCTGATGATGCATTTCTACTTGCAAATACCGGACAAGAACGTGGTAGATTAGTGCATAGTTTTTATGATGTCTTTAAGCGTCGTGCCTTGAGAGTAAATGTAGAAAAGAGTAAAGTGATGGTTTTTGAGAGGGAAGGTGACTCCCCGTGTGATGTTGCAGTGAATGGAGAGAGATTGGAACTGGTGAGAGAGTTCAAGTACCTGGGTACAGTGATAGAAGAAATAGGAAAATGTGCAAAAGAAGTGGAGAGTAGTTTTTTTTTTTTTTTTAATATATGATTCAAGGAAGATGGAACCAAAGGCCAGAAGCCTGCTTACTGTTCCTTCCAAGTAGAAAAACAAAAGGGGGGTGGGGAGAGCCAGATTCGATATCCGATCATTTCAAGATGCCTGGACACACTGAGATTTAAAAGGTTGGAGTTCATAGGAAGCAGGAAATACAGATAGAGGGAGACAGTTCCAGAGTAGACCTGTTGCATAAATGAAGAACTGGGAATAACGGTTAACTCTTGCATTAGAGAGCTGGACAGAAAAAAAATGAGAGTTTGTTGCTAGACGGGTGCTACGAGCCCATCGTAGAGGTGGAAGGACACAAGCAGATAGTTCAGAGAAGCAGTGACTATTGAAGTAGTGATAGAAAAGAGGTAAAGATGCAACAGTGTGGTGAAGAGATAGAGCATGAAGGAAGCCAGTAAGAGGAGGAGAGCTGATGAGATGAAAAGCCATTGACTCCACCCTATTGAGAAGAGCTGTGTGTGGGTAGCCTCCCCACACATGAGAGTTGTACTCTGCACAGGGGTGAATAGATTCCACGTATAAAGTCAACAACTGTGCAGGAGTAAAGAGGGTACGGAGTTGGCTTAGCATACTTAATCTCTTGGAAGGAGATTTTACAAGAGATGTAATATGATCTTTCCAAGATAAGTCCCTAGTGAGTGAAACCCCAAGCATGTTCAAGGATGATGCAGGATTGAGGTAGATATTATCAAACATTAGTGAATACTCCTGTGGAAGATTTTGTTGAGTTGATAGGGGTAAGAACTGAGTCTTTGATGCTTTAAAAACATCAAGATTATTTTTACCCCAGTCAGAGATACGAGCCAAGTCAAACACGAGGTGTGCCCTAGCCTCATCCATTGTTTGTTGAAGCAACTGCCGAGATGGACGTTGTGGGAACCTAATGGAAAGGTGAAGGGTGGAATCACCAGCGTACGAGTGGATAGGGTTAGATGTACAGCTTAGATGATCATTGATGAATAAAAGGAAGAGAGTTGGTGATAGGACAGAGCCTTGAGGAACACCACTGCTGATAGATCTAGGAGAAGGACGATGGCCGTCTACAACAGTGGCTATAGAATGACCAGAAAGGAAGCTAGAGATAAAGGCTCAGATAGAAGGATAGAAACCGTAGGAGGGCACTTTAGAAATTAAAGATTTATGCCAGACTCGATCGAAAGCCTTTGAGACGTCAAGTGCAATGGCAAAGCTTTTGCCAAAGTCCCGAAAGGAGGATGACCAAGAGTCTGAAAGGTAGGTGAGAAGATCGCCAGTGGAGCATCCCTGATGGAACGCATACTGACGATCAGAAAGAAGGTTGTGACAGGAAAGATGCTGTAAGATTTTTCTGTTAAGAATTGACTCGAAAACTTTTCAGACACAGGATGTTAAAGCAATTGGACAATAGTTAGAGGGTTGGGAATGGTCACCTTTCTTTGGAACTGGCTGAATGAGAGCAACCTTCCAGCAAGAAGGAACGGTGCAAGTTGATAGACAAAGGCAAAAGAGTTTACCTAGGTAGGGTGTAATCACAGAAGCACAGTTTTGAGGACAACAGGAGGGACTCCATCAGGCCCATATTCCTTGTTAGTATTGAGGCCAGTGATGGCAGAAAATACATCAGCTGAAGAAATTTTAATGTCAGCCATGAGGAAGTCAGAGGGGGGAAGTGATGGAGGAACAGCACCGGAATCGTCTAAGGTGGAGTTGGAGGAGAAAGTCTGAGCAAAGAGATCTGCTTTATCATTAGAAGAAATAGCTACAGAGCCATCAGAGTAGAAAAGAGAAGGGAAGGATGATGAGGTAAAGTTGTTAGAAAGGTTTTTGGCAAGGTGCCAGAAGGAGCAGGAAAAATTCGAGTTGGAGAGTTGAGAGCATTTAGAACGGATGAAATTATTTTTAGCAGAATGAAAAACAGACTTAGCATGATTCCGGGCAGAAACATAAACAAGATGTGATTCAGGGGTGGGTTGGCTGTAGTACCTTTTATAGGCCCTTTCCTTGTTCTGGACAGCAGTAGAACAAACATAATTAAATCAAGGCTTTCTTGCATTAGTCAGAGGATATGAGAAGGGAATGTATGCTTCTATTCCCGAGAGAATAACCTCTGAAAATGCTCAAGGCACACCCAGATGGCTCCCGGCCATGGAAGCAATAATCATTCCATGGAAAATCAAAGAAGCACTGCCTGAGGGCCTTCCATCCGCAGCTCCAAAGTGCCACAAGCGACATTTCTTTGGAGGGTCCACAGGCTGTACCGGAACAATAGGACAGCTTAATGTAATGAGGAGGAGCCCAACGGAGAGGAAAGATTAACAGTGTAAGCAAAAGGATTAGTTGAAAGGAAGAGGTCAAGTATGTTGGAGCTTTCTCCAACGCAGTCAGGGATACAGGTTGGGTGCTGTACAATCTGCCGTAGGTCATTGAGGATAGAAAAGATGTAGGCTTGTTCACCAGGTGGATCAGTGAAAGGAGAGGAGAGCCAAAGGTGATGGTGAACGTTGAAATCTCCTTGAATGGAGATTTCAGAGAAAGGAGAAATGGATAGAAGCAGAAGTAAGATAGTCGAAGAACTTTTCATAGTCCGTAGTATTGGGGGATAAGTAAACAGCGCAGATATATTTAGTCAGAGAATGACAGGAAAGCCGAAGCCAGAGAATAGAGAATTCGGAAGAATCGTGTTCAGGAACTCGAGCAAGATAAGTCATTGCATACATATACATAACAGCCACCTTTGGCTTTGAAATGAGTATAGAGAATGTAGGAGGATACAGAAAAGGATTTGCTATCAGTTGCCTCAGACAGCTGAGTCTCAGTCAGGAAGAGAAGGTGAGGTTTAGAGGAGGATAGGTGGTGCTCGACAGAGTGAAAGATGAAAGGCTGCGATTGTTGCAGAAATGAAGAAGAAATGAGTCAGACAGTGACACAAGGAAGAGAAGTACCTGGTGCTATGAATGCCTTGATAAGAAACAGAGACATGAGTGTTACAGCTGCATGAGGCTTACATGGATTGTTAGTTTCATCTTTAACATATGGATGTGAGACTATGCTGTGGCATGAAAATGAAAAGTCGGGAGTGAGAGCAGTGGAGATCGGACTCCTGAGGATGTATGCGAAGGACAGAGAGTGAATAGGATACGAAATAATGTGATTTGTGAAAGATGCAGAGTGAGGACGTCTGGACACCAGAATCAAAGAGAGTGTACTGAGTTGGTATGGTCATGTGGAGAGAACGGATAACATTAAGTGGTGAAAAAAGGTATGTCTGAGCTAATTTAACCCATTGACTGCGTCTGTATTGTATATGATATATGATTCCAAATGGCTCTGACTGCATCAGCATCATATATGATTTTCTGCTCTCGAAAATTTCGCTCTCAGAAATGGTGCAAAATAAATCATCTAGCAACTCGTGGCACCCTATAGAATATTGCAGTACATAGATCATGCATTTTTACGAGGAGAAGAGCTCAGCTCATCACCTACAACATGCCGCAGGTACTGGTACGAAATCTTCTCCAGGAGGCTACTGCTAGGTAACCCAAGCAAATATTGGATGAAATCTCTGGATGAGTGTAGTGATGATAGTAATACATTGTCAGATGATGACAGTGATGGTTCAGATGCTAACAAGAGTGACACTCCCAACACAGTGCGACCATAACATATCATTCGCCTGGCACCACCGCACAGGGAATATTTATTACTTCACAGACCTGTTTCAGAGGTAATTTTTTTTTTGCTATACAGTAAGACCTCACTATAACGGACTAATTGGGGCTCAGGCCAGTCCGAAATATGCGATTTTCCGATAAAAGCGACATCCGGACTTACTCCTGCTAATCCGGACTTTTTCCGATATATAAGACATTAGTCCGGATTGCATCAGTGGTTTTCACCACCATTGCAGTATTGTACGGTGTTATACCTTCACTGCATTAATCAAATGGTATAATAATACTGTACTATGCACTGAAAAACATGTCTTTTAATTGTCTTATTATGGTGAACATAGCTGAAGTTGTCAGGCAGTCCGGACTTCTTTCTGGCTATATCGGACTTTTTCCGATATATGGGAGTTTAGTCCGGTAGCTCCTTGAGTCCGATAAAAGTGAATTCCGGTCTACTGAAGTCTGTTATATCGAGGTTTTACTGTATTGTATTTTATACCATTGAACTCTGGATTCTTTTCTCTGTCTTTTGACAGTATTACTTCTTTTCTAATACTGTTTTTCTGAATACAGTAAGACCTCACTATAACGGACTAATTGGGGCCTTAACCATTCCGAAAAATGCGAAATTCCGATAAAAGCGACATCCGGACTTCCCCCCCCCCTGCTATTTCGGACTTTTTCTGATATATCAGACATTAGTCCGGATTGCACCACTGGTTTTTAAACTGTTTTCACTACCATTGCAGTACTGTACTATGTTATACCTTCACTACATTAATCAAATGGTATAATAATGCTGTACTGTACACTGATAAACATATCTTTTATTTACCTTATTGTGGTGAACATAGCTGAAGTGGTCAGGCAGTCCGGACTGCTTCTGGCTTTATCGGACTTTTTCCGATATATAGGAGTTTAGTCCGGTAGCTCCTCGAGTCCGATAAAAGCGAATTCCGGTCTATTGAAGTCCGTTATATTGAGGTTTTACTGTACAGTGGGGCCCCTTGGATAGCGACCTTATTAGTCCACCAAAATGGCCGCTATCCATGAAATCGCTACCCGAGGGGCAAACTTCCTACCTAAAAAAATTAATACAGTCCTGGACTCCTTCAGCTATACCCCCGATTTCCTCCATTACCCATCAGTATCACATCATATTTCTTCAGTACAGTACTGTAATAAGATAAACGTATACTACATACAGTATTCAAAAAATTATCTTTTTCTTTTCCTCCATGCAGTATTGTTTCTTTGGCTTGCCACGCATGTATTGTCTGGCCTTTTCGGTCTCTTACACTATCAGCACTTCCTGTTTTTTCCCTGGGCCACCACCACCTCTTGGGCCAGCCCCCGATGTTGAAGCCATGATATTAGAACACTCAGTAGCCAGGCAATAAATGGAAGGTCACAAAAAACTTTAACAATGGCGAGAGACTGTGACAAGTTGAATGGATGCGCGGCGCGTGGATAAACAAACAATCTTCTTCTTCTTGGGGAACTGTTGGGAGGTTCACCTTCCACCCATCAGTATCACTTAGATACCGGCATTCCCCCAAGTGAAAAGGAAAAGTAAAGGAAAAATTTAAACCTGTAAAATTTGGTAGGAGAGAGATAGTTGGAGATTAGTTATAAGAAAAGCTTAAGATACATACTTTCACATGGGTCAATGAACTACGGTCCTGACTCCTTCAGGTATATCCCTAATTTCCTCCAATAACCATTAATATCACGTCATATTTCTTCAGAAATAAGATAGTATATTACATATTCAAAGAAGATTAACAAACTTACTTTTATTTCGTTTTGAGTGCCACTTACAGGCCGGTCCTGCAGTGGACCTCAGTGGCTGATGATGACGATATTGTTGTCAATTGTAGTTACCGTACCGTGGCAACCTGCTAGAGCTGCTAAAAAATAAATACCTGTACTACACTCCAACAAAACCCTAAATTCCTACTTTGAACACTAATAAAATAAACTTACTTAACATGCAAATGGATAAATAAACTTTTAAATAATTTTTGCTATTTGTTGTTGAAATTACTGTCGTGCTTGGTGGTTATTGTACCGTAGCAACCTAGCGACAACGGCCCTGACTCTGCTCACTCTCCATCTCTTATCCCTGCTAGAGCCGCTAAAAAATAAATACCTGCACTACACTCCAACGAAACTCTAAATTCCTGCTGTGAACACTGATGAAATAAAATTAACATGCAAATGGATAAACAACTTTTAAATCATTTTTGCTATTTATTGTTGAAATTACTGTCGTGCTTGGTGGTTATTGTACCGCAGCAACCTAGCAACCACGGACCTGACTCTGCTCACTCTCCATCTCTCATCCCTCATCTTTCTCTTGTCCCTCACGTTGTAACACATGCAAACGAACTTCATTCTCGATGCGATGGGCCTCTGTTTCCTCATCTTCCCAACCATCATATAGGTTCTCCTTGAGCTGAACAAGGGGCATGTCGACATCGTCCTCTTCATCTGACAAGGCATTCAAAAGGGCTGGTCTCTGTACCTCACGCTATATTGTTTCTTTGGCTTGCCACGCATGTATTCTCTGGCCTTTTTTGTCACTTTTACACAACCTGCACTTCCTGTTTTTTTCCCTGGGCCACCGCCACCACTTGGGCCAGCCTCTGAAGTTGAAGCCATGATAACAGAGCACTCAGTCCCCAGACAATAAATGGAAGGTCACAAAAAACTTTAACAGTGGAGAGACTGAGGGTTGAATGAACGCACGGCTCATAGATAGGCAATGGGTCAATGAACTGACTGAGGATAGACTTGCACTCACTGTCTGTGTTACCAGGGTCCGACCTTGGCAATTCTGCCCATCCACCCGCTACAAATGAAGATCAGCTCCCATGCACCATCAGCATGAGGATCAGATCAGATGATATTCGCCCAGTATTGCTTTTGAATCAGGTTCCGACCCTGGCAGCTCTGCCCACCTGCTAGCTACGTGTTAAATGCCTAGCGGATTTTTGCTAACTGTGCACCATCAGCATGAGGATAGACTCGCACTCACTGTCAGTGTTACCAGGGTCCGACTTTAGCAACTCTGCCCATCACCCGCTACAAATGAAGGTCGGCTTGCTTACACCATCAGCATTCAGATCAGATCAGATGATATTCGCCCAGTATTGCTTTTGAATCAGGTTCCGACCTTGGCAATTCTGCCCACCTGCTCACTACGTGGTAAATGCCTAGCGGATTTTCGCTAACTGTGCAGCATTAATCGCTATGAGATAGTTTCTTTCCTGTCACTACCCGTGGATTTGCTAAGCAAAAAAACGCTACCCGGGCGGCCCCACTGTACTTAAAAACTGTCGCACACGGGATGTACATGTAAACAGACACTGACGCAGTGAATGGGTTAAAGGAGGGAGGAGGCAAGGTAGGCCAAGGAGAAGGTTGAGAGATATGGTGGATGAGTGTTTGAGGAAGAGAGGTACGGAAGTCGTTGGGGCCATGGACTGACAAGAGATCGAGCTTGCCGGGTGGATGTTGTAAGAAGTGCATGATCAGGGATTTGGCACCCCATTTTAACTTGACAACGTCCGGATTGACACTGTCGTTTACATTTATGTGAAGCTACAGAATGTGGTGAATGTTTTTGGCATATCAACTAGAGCCAGGATTCCGGTGGCTTGAATGATGAGTGAATGGAAGTGTGGCCCATTGAATTGGGTAAACTTAGGCTCTCTGGATGTTTCTGCTCCTCACCCAGCCCTGGGTTGGGGAAGGAGATCCAGATGATGATGATGGTCACCTCTTGCTACATAGCAGTTATTAGCAAAATCCCTGAATTCTTGTGCTGTAAATGAATCCAGAGAACTTAGGCTATTTTCTGTGTTACAGTAATCTCTCTGCTATCCGGACGACCACTACCCAGTTACCTCACTGTTTGGACATCGTAGGTTGATGGTCGAAACTCCAAAATGCCCAAAAATTGAAAAAAAAAAAAAAAATTTTTACCGCATCAGTTTGAATTTCCTTAGCCTTTATCATTCTTTTTCTGTGCCTGCCCTCCTTTCTTCCTGTTTCTCCTATATTTCCTGTCACTTCTTACTGCTTTTCTTTCCTTTACAGGTGGCATTATATTGAGTGACAAGCCAAATGGTTTCCTGTAAGCCAAGAAACCATTTACAACACTGGGTGGTAACCATATAACCAAACCATACGTGCTCCCTACGTGTCAACAAGTGGGTTGGTGGAGGGTTAGTGCCCCTCCCCGTAAAATAAATAACTCAAAGTCAAATGGCCACCCCTTACGGGATTATGGTGTCTGGCAATAGATAGATAGATAGATAGTTTGAATTTTCCATGCGCGCTGACCGGCTCCCTTCCTGCGCTCTCCCCGGCTCCCTTCCTGCGCTCTCCCCCTCCTGTTAGCTTTTTCTCAACCCCGTGAAGAGTGGATGGTTGTCAGATCGTTTGCATCAGTTTGAATTTTCCATGCGCGCTGACCGGCTCCCTTCCTGCGCTCTCCCCCTCCTGTTAGCTTTTTCTCAACCCCCGTGAAGAGTGTATGGTTGTCAGATCGTTTGCAGTATTTTCGTTCTTGTTTAAACAATCATAATTCACAGTGCTAAGGATTAAGTGTAGTTAAACACTGGATTACTGGACATGCTTCCAGAGCAATTATCTCTCTATCTATCTATTGCCTGACGCCATAATCCCGTAAGGGGTGGCCATTTGACTTTGAGTTATTTGTTTTATGGGGAGGGACACTAACCCTCCACCAACCCACTTGTTGATACGTAGGGAGCACGTATGGTTTGGTTATGTGGTTACCACCCAGCGTTGTAAATGGTTTCTTGGCTTACAGGAAACCATTTGGCTTGTCACCCAATGTAAAGCCACCTGTAAAGGAAAGAAAAGCAATAAGAAGTGACAGGATAGATGGGAGAAACAGGAAAAGAGGAGGGTAGGCACAGAAAAATAATAATAAAGGGTAAGGAAGAAGTAGGCAACCTTAGAGGTGGGGGTAATATTTGTTAACAACCATCATGGACATGTAAGTACACTGTCAGCAGCTAAATATTTTTCCATAATCACTTCTAAATCCTCATTCTCTGGTTACATTTTATTTACTTCATGCTTTGTGTCCCATATTTGAGTGCACAGGCTGTGAAAGAAGTGATTTTCTCAGTGATTACCATGTCTCTTACTTACGTTCACTATCTAGTCAACTGGTGAACATTTTTCCCTACGCACCTCTAAATCATAATTTTTCTGGTTGCATTTTATTTACTTCATGCTTTTTGTCCCATATTTGAGTGCACAGGCTGTGAAAGAGGTGATTTTCTCCGTGATTACCATGTCTCTTATATACGTTCACTATCTAGTCAACTGGTGAACATTTTTGCCCTATTCACCTCTAAATCATAATTTTCTGGTAACAGTTTATTTATCTGATGCTTTGTATCCCATATTTTAGTGCATAAGATGTGAGATGATGATGATTTTCATAGTGATTGCCACATCTGTTACTTACTTACACTAAGCTGCCAACTCGTGAACACCTATGCCTTACATACCTCAAAATCATCATTTTTTTGGTTAAAATTTGATTAATTCATGCTTTGTGTCCATTACTTATGTGAATGGGGTCTTAAATAAGTGCTATGCATGTCCAGTAGGGAGGTAGGTAGGTGGTTTTCTGATTTAGGTTAGGTTAGGTTAGGACAGTGGTAGGTGGTGGCGACCATCATCCACTCACTTGATGTAGTGCTGCCTACTTCTTCCTTAGCCTTTATCATTCTTTTTCTGTGCCTGCCCTCCTTTCTTCCTATTTCTCCTATATTTCCTGTCACTTCTTACTGCTTTTCTTTCCATTACAGGTGGCATTACATTGAGTGACAAGCCAAATGGTTTCCTGCAAGCCAAGAAACCATGTACAACGCTGGGTGGTAACCATATAACCAAACCATACGTGCTCCCTACGTGTCAACAAGTGGGTTGGTGGAGGGTTAGTGCCCCTCCCCGTAAAAAAAAATAACTCAAAGTCAAATGGCCACCCCTGACGGGATTATGGTGTCTGGCAATAGATAGATAGATAGATAGGTTAGGATCAAGAATGACTGGTGCTCTTGGTGAACAGTGAACACCTTTGCCATACCAAACTCTTAATCTTCATTTTTCTGGTAACAATTTATTTATTTGATGCTTTGCATCCCATATTTTAGTGCATTAGATTAGTGGTAGGTGGTGGCGACCATCATCCACTCACTTGATGTAGTGCTGCCTACTTCTTCCTTAGCCTTTATCATTCTTTTTCTGTGCCTGCCCTGCTCTCTTCCTATTTCTCCCATCTTTCCTGTTATTTCTTACTGCTTTTCTTTCTTTTACAGGTGGCTTTACATTGAGTGACAAGCCAAATGGTTTCCTGTAAGCCAAGAAACCATTTACAACGCTGGGTGGTAACCATATAACCAAACCATACGTGCTCCCTACGTGTCAGTAAGTGGGTTGGTGGAGGGTTAGTGCCCCTCCCCGTAAAACAAATAACTCAAAGTCAAATGGCCACCCCTTACGGGATTCTGGCGTCTGGCAATAGATAGATAGATAGAAGATGTGAGAAATGATTTTCACAGTGTTTGCCACGTCCGATACTTACTTCTTTTTTTTTTTTCCCAAGGAAGAAGGAACCAAAGGCCATGGGCCCGCATACTGTTCCTTCC
>JAGKTI010020964.1:0-16016 GCA_018397915.1 Birgus latro | reverse complement strand
GGCCCGCTTGACTCCCAAAGCGGCTTACAGAGAGACCGCCAAAATATTAGGGTTGCCCTCATATGCATAATACGATATTGCAGCCTCCACACGATTTTATTCTGCTTAGATGAGACGGTTTTTGAGCTCGAGAGATTAGATATAGCCTTCATGAACCTCTTAAGTACGAGAGGCTTTCCCTATCTCCGTGCGGTCGTCTGGGAACAGCAGGAAAATAATTACGTTCATTCCACAAATCATAGAAGTACATGTAGTATTGTCCTTATGTAATGACCGGTTAATTCTTACTATCTCCTGAAAATTTAATATACTAGGAGAGGCTTTTAGAATAAGTGTGTGTGGGGAGGGATTGGAATTTAGCCTTCATTAACCCCTTCACTCAAGGAGGTCTTTCCGATCTTGAACTTAACCGTCTGGAATTAGCAACGAAAAATTAAAACAATAAAACAAGTCTGCAGTTAGCATCACTGTTTCTAGTCATCGCTCACTGTCTCGTTATTTATCATCTTGATGTGGATCAGTATTAATATCAGCAGCTGTACATTTGAATGGAGTTAGAATTAAATATTGCTGCGAACCAGGATAGTAATAATTCACCTTTTATTTACCTATGCTTACCTGTTAATTATTCATTTATTATTTATTTCGTATATTTTCCTTATTTTTCGTCTGAGATGGGAGAGCAGAGGAGCTTCAGTAGTATTGCTGTTAATTACTAAGGGGAAAAAATGGATTAAAATTTCTAGTGAGAGTCCGTTTCGCAATAATTACATGGTTTAAGATTTTCTAAAGACTTTTTAATCTTCTTTCCAACAATTATATGCGTGTTCTGTGGAAGGGAGTTAGCTCATGAATCAGATCAAAATTTTAATTCAAAATCAAATCATTTTTCATGTCTATTTTTTATATGACGCAAGTACTATTTTCACATATAATTATCTCCACCAATTCCCGAAAAATAATGATAAAATCGCTTGTTATCAAGATTCCACTAAAAATCTCACCAGGTTGAAAAATTAATGCCAGGGTGACATCAGCTTTCCGTGTGTGTGTGTGTGTGTGTGTGTGTGTGTGTGTGTGTGTATTGAAATTTGCGTGCATGATGTAGAAGTGTGTGCTTAGAAATGAAATGTGTGTATGAAGAGATTTATGTGCAAGAATATGAAGTGTATATTGTTTAGTTCAAAAGTATGCATAAAGCTATAAAACATGTAGCTACTGCACTGTGAAATTAATGAGAGAGAGAGAGAGAGAGAGAGAGAGAGAGAGAGAGGGGAGACGGGGAGGGGGGGAGGAGACGCACTATCAGTTGAAACGTGCGTCTTTCGGCATAACTATACGAGATTTTATTATAAGGGTCGAGCAAACACACTTTTTGTAAACAATGACTACACAGGAACTTACTTAGCACAGATCACCAGCTTTTGTCTCCAAGTATTGCAACACATGGCTCACTTCATGACCAACATTTACAGGACACACTACAAACGCAACATAAAGCTCACTTCAAGGGCAACACAACACAGAAGTAAAAGCATCACAAGGCGCACCATCGGCAACACACGAAAACCAGCACGTAACACATTTGGTGATGTGGCAATAAAAGCACACAAAAGTGCCAACAAAATACAGGATACACTAACAAAATTCATAGTAACGGCAAGACGCGGAGCAATACAAAATTGGTTCTCGGGCCCGCATCCTTGTCTCCATAATCTCTTCCTTGCTGGTTTACTTGTAGGTAAAATTTGTATGTAAAATTTTCCCTTTACACTAATATTCTCTTAAACGTTATTTAATAACGACAGCTTTTTTTTTTTTAGTAACATACAGTACGGTGCTACAGATGGTTTGATGTTACAAAAGCTAGATTACCATTAACTCGTCGAGAATGCGGCCAATGATGTTGAGAGGACTGCCTAACCGTACAACACGCGATATAAAACTTAAGGAATACAACGCTACTTACGGAACATAGCACAAAGCCAGATGAGCCACGGTTACTGACATCTATGGTGGTGACGAGGTGGTGGAAGAATGGCTGTAACACATAACACGCGATGCCCAGCACACCGAGCACATCACAAAGCCATACTGAGCCCCGGAGATGCAGCTGTGATTCTGTGGTATCGGCTGTGGTGGCATCTGGCATCTCTAGCCTGCCTGAATCTCGAACCGCTCGAACCTGTCACAGATCTGTAGCTTCGAATCATTAGAAATAAACCCAATCATTCAGTGTGAGGAAAGGATAGGCGTATTCAAGGTTTAATATTTATTTTGATATGAATTTAGTCTTCGTATTTTTCAGTAACATACTGTACAGTTACGTGTTCATTTTGCTGGATGCATCATTAACTCCTAATATCAATAACGCTCCAAAAGAAAAGCTGTATCAACGTCTGCTCACTTTCGCACTTGGATAAAACACTTTTTTTTTTTTTTACTGACATCAAAGAAAAGAAAAAATCTGCTGTGCTTTTGAGGAAGGTTATACGACAGATTTACCAGGGTCTAACCAACACATTCTCCCACCCATCTGATGTATTATTCATTTTATTCTTGCTAACGCCAGACTGTTTTACTCATCTCATGAATGACCCCTCAAGGTGATAGGGTTAAGGCCATACCCAATACCTCCTGCTCGAAAAGCGTTCATAGTCTGAGTAAAATCGTCCAGAAATAGCAAGAAGAAAAGATTTTCAAAAAATCTTTGGCTTATAATGATTACGTGAACCAAGATTCACACTTAATCGGTTTTATTATTTTTATTTGACCTCACAACTGTTTATGGATCTTTCACTTTAACTTGATCCAGACTTTCGTCCTTCTCCAGTTGATTCCATGTAGCTCAGTGGAAAAAAAAAAATGTGTTGTGGCTGTACGTCCTTCCTGTACTTTTTCGTGAGTAGCATCATACTGTCATGTCATTCTGCTGTTACAACAGAGCACTCAAGATGAAACTGTAGCACTTTTACGCCATGTTAGAGAAAAATAAGTAATCATATAGTGTACTCTACCGCTTCACTACGATGACGTCCTCTGCGTTTTTTTTTTTTTTTACAACAACAGTAGTCTGAAAATTATCATAACCTAATAACATCTTACTAAGCCGACGAAAAATAATCAAACGGACAGGAATTTCGCTTATTTGGAACTCCATAAGTGTAAAACAATTACTGATCAGGGGTGTTTGTGATGGTGGTGTTAATAATGTATCATGGTAGTGGTGGTAGTGATGTGTGGTGGTGGTGACTGGTGGTGGTGGTGGTGATTAAGTGCGGTAGTGTGTGAGTAGGAGAGATTGTGCCTCGTAGTGTTGGTGTTGTGTTACGTGTATAGAGATGAGATGGTGGTAGTAGTGACGGTGTGTTATGTATACAGTAAACAGATGGGGTGGTGGTAGGGATGGTGTGTGGTGATGATATGGTATGGACGGGGTTTGGTTATGTGGTTATGTATGGCTAAGATGAATAGCTAAGATATTTTGGAAATTTTGATGGGTGTGGGAAGAGTATGGTTTGTGGATATAGAATGATGTGACTAAGGAATGTGCATGTATGTGGTGAAGGGATGTGCATGTATGTGGCTAAAGAATGCGGATGTACGTGGCTGAGAAATGCATACGGATGTTGCTATGGAATGTGGATTTTTGTGCTTAAGGATTATCAATGACTGTTACAAAGAAATACAGGGATACATAGCTAAAAGATGTGGATGTATACAGCTAAGTAATGTGGATGTATCTAGCTAAGTAATGTGGATGTTTGTGGCCAAGGAATGTGGATGCATTTGGTTAAGGAATATGGATGTACGAGACTAAATAATGTGGAAATATGTGACTTCAGAATGTGGATGTATGTGAATGTATGTGACTAATGGGTCTGTGTGTGTATGTACGTAGTAAGTATGGAACCTGATTAGGGAATGTGGATGTATGATGCAGGAAATGTGGAAACACATGGCTAGGATATGCAGCTGGACGTGGCTATGATGCAGTAATAGGTGCAGTTGCCATGGTCTCCAGAAGCCAAGCGACACAGCGGGCACCTGCGTCCTCACCAGTCACCTTCTCTGCCCGCACGTATGTCGCTCGCCCCGCACTGCACATACAAAGGTACATTAAAACACACACACACACACACACACACACACACACACACACGTGCGTCTATCAATACTCTTTCATGAACCACAGAAACACATTCCAAAATTTATGTAAAATTTATTTATTGTCCGGAAGTTCTCACTGATACCTCTCCTATCCGTGATTTTCTCAACTGCACCTTCATCACAGAGACTTCGCTACGAAGGACGCTTCGTGTGCTTAATGAAATCGACTGGTGGAAGCAAGAAGGAAAGAGTTCGGTGAGAGTCATGATAAAGTCGTTACGCTCTAGGAAGAACAAAACTTTTCGGCCGTGGCATAAATAACATTGTCTGACCGTTGCAAAAACAAGATTTAAAGACATCCATCATAATGAAAAGGTTGCAATTTAGCAATACAAAACGCATACGTAGACAAAACAATCAATTTTATATGAGATCTGTTAAAAATGATACTCAACCCCATCGATACTGTGGTCCATTTTTACTTTATTTTAATTTATTTTTTACTCTTGCTACACTGCCAGACATTTTCCTCAGTATAAGATAGTGCCCAAATAAATAAAGGGAATAATGAAGGCTGTATCTTATCTCCACAGTGCTGAAAGCCTCTCCCAAACTTGATTAAAATAATATTCAACAGACATCCCCTTTTGATTAAGTTAATGAATTCCGTGATCCAGATTTTTTTTTTTTTTACTCCCATATCTATTGAGCTTATTTTACCCACACTAGACTTTTTCCATTAAAAGAAAGGGGGGGAAAAAAGAAAAAAACATGATGATGAGAGAGAGAGAGAGAGAGAGAGAGAGAGAGAATCCAGCTTAGCACGACGCTTCATCAGCTTTAATTACCTGTACTCGCAAAAAGTTTTCATCTTTCTAAAAATTCTCATTACATTTTTTTCCCTCTACGCTCTGTGTGTTGGAGGATAACTGAAATGGACTTAATAAGCAAGAGGATTTATATTTCTTACTGAGGCGGTCATTTACTTTTACCTGGAGCTATTCACGCTGTGTGCTAGAGAGAGAGAGAAACTGTCACTCTACTTATCTACACCACTTTACCTATCTACCTAACTATGTACCTCTGTCTATACATGTATCTATCTAGATTGCGTCGACAGCTATGCACTAAAAAGTTTGCCCTTATGACCTTACCGTGCTTTCATGCCTGCCGTCCTCTTGGCTCCCTGGTCTGCCGCTGTTGCCATGTTCCTCAGTACGGCACGGAGATCCTGGTCATCCTTAGCCGCCTCCAACACCTCCAGGGCCGGCACCAAGGCGTCCAGCTGCAGGAGGTTGGGATGGGTTGGCTTAGGCTAGGTTTGGTTTGGTTTGGTTAAGCTAGGTTCAGTTTGGTTTCGTTATATCTTATTAAATTATGTTATGAGTCTGGTTGATGGTGACGATATTTACACTCTCTGATGAGGCTACTTCGTCCTGACATTTACGACGAGTGATTTGTTGCTTACTCCACAGTGCTGTCATATAAACAATAAACTTCAGCCACAACTCGGATGTCATCCTTTATTGGTTACATCCGACTGGAGCTCCTTAACCCACTCGATCACCACCAAGCATCCTTATAATTATATAGTTACCACCCAGAGCAATAAAATGTGTCCTTAGTCACGTGAGTTCATTTGGCTTATCACTCGGTATAGCGTCACCTCAATACAGCACCACACAAAGTCAGTGAATGGTGGGCGCACCCACATACCGCCGATGACAATTTATTTTGAAAAATAGTTAAGTGCCATTTCTCAACTTTGGAAAAATGCAGATGCAAGGTTCTCATAACCTTCCCCGGACAAAGACAAATTAATGAAAAATTGGAACAGGCAGTATTGGGAAAACTCTAGACCGGAGGAAGTTTAGCCTAAGATGCAGATTTCGCCCAACTTGCTCAGAAAAGTGTAGGATAATACGAAGTTGGTGGGACGAGATGCACGAACAAACTTACGACCACCTCCCTCTCGTAACTCAGACTTCTTTTTTGCAGTAGGACATGGGGATGGGAGTGTTGGTTTTTGCCATGTCTCTTGTCCTTCCTGTAATATGAAAGTCATAGATATGCCTTGGAATTGATGATAACTTCGTCTGTGAATCAACGTCTTGGCTTGTAGATTTCGGTTCTGATGCTTTCTATGTCTTTCCCGCAAAAATGGGTCTCACTTACGAGCGGCTGTTGTTCGTGTGATTGTAAATATGCGTTCTGAACGTTCACTTCTTGGTCGTTGCATGGGAAAAGCTCCAGTCAGAATATTAATGATACTTCTAGTGATAAGATTACTATACATAAGATACAAAAAGCGTTACCATTATTTTCTGTCATCATCTATCTCCCTACCAGCACACTCTACCGTTATCAATTATCATGTACTGGAGAGGGGCACCTTCACGTGGTGGCACCGACATAGCTAGAAGGATCCGCTGCCTGATTATGCAAACGCCCCTCAGTTCCCTCCCTATCCCCTGAAAAGAAGAATGATGGACTACAAGGGGCAACTTCAGCCTACAGTCTATTGGGTTCAGATTCAGATGAGCCTGGGATTACAATTACTGCTGCCACTATCTGTTATCATGTATCTCCCTACCATCATGCACCCCCTACCATGGTTCTGTCTCCTGGCGTAGCACCACCATACTTCTTAACCGCCTCTACCCCAGCCCTCAGCGCTTCAGCCCAGATGCGTGTGTGGTGGGTGTGCTGAGCATGCTGCTCGGCGAGGCGGGCGGCGGCTGCTGTAAAGAGAATTGAGTAAATCCCGCCGGAACACCCGCCCATACTGTTGCCCGCCACCTCGCCCACCACAGACAGCACCTGCCCTGGTTCACGCAAGCGCAGGCTACTCATGGCCTTCGACAGACCTGGAAACGCAATGGATTTTCATTAGAACGCAACACCAACATGTCATAAAACCACTGTATTATCTATTACCTTTTTTTTCTTCGCAATCAAGAGCTTAGGGACTCCCGGGTAGGCTTTTTTGCCCCGCCATTTAGGGAGGGTTGAGCATAAAAACACCCCTTACTAATACCATTATACCAGTCATGAACGACCGCCTTAACATGTATAAACTTCCTGTGGCGCCTTGTTCTATCCAGGCTACGATCCCTTACCCCCTTCAGCTCTACTGGTGGTCAAGTGTTGTCATACTGGAGGGTTGATTTGACTAGCAACGAGGGAGATTCATTCGTACATCACAACTAAGGATCAGCGAAGTTCACGCTATGACAACTTAATATTCAAGGTTTTAGAGTGTCCCAGTTCCACCAGATAAACACAGACCAACTATAATGAAAATAAGGACTAAAATTCGTCACTAAAAGACACGAGCCAAACTGTTCAAAGTGCACACAAACCTAACTGACAAAGAAGGGAATACAGGATGGGCTTTACCTTTGACCCCCTGCAGGAAGGTGGAGCCGCAGTCGCCGTCGCCACACTGGGCGTCGAGGGCGTTGAGGGCTGCCTCGTGTTTGCCCATCCCGCCCACCACCGCTTCCAGGCACGCCCGCACACGCCCACCCTCCGCTTCGCTCAGGGTGTAGCCGCTGCCCTGGTATAAAGCACACGGGTTGGATTCAATTAGCAGCTTACGAACTGCTTACATGGATGTGTGTGTGTGTGTGTGTGTGTGTGTGTGTGTGTGTGTGTGTGTGTTAGATAAAACTATTTCTGTAAGCGACAGATGTATGACACTTTTTTTTATTCGCACATTTATTTAGTCTTTTGTTTAGTTATTGTGTATATTTACATATATACCTATCCACTGCTAGTCACTAATCATTACCTACCTGTCCATCGATCTATCCATCTACCTATCTATCTATACATACACCCACCCATCCATCCATCCATCTATCAGTTTCCTCACTCTAGCACTTTTTGCAATGCAGTTAACGTTGTAATTGCCCTTTCCTAGTGCCACACCCACTCTTTTGAGGCCAGGCTAACGCTATTGTATTTTTTGTGTCCTGTACCCCTGTGAACCGAGAGGCATTACAAAATTCCCAGTACAGGCAATACAGCGCCTTTGTAACCCGTAATTTTTATCTGTGTAAGTGGATTTGTAGCTTGTTTGCTGAGAGTTCTGTCAACTGTGTTTGTAATACTATATTTTCTATTTTCTTTTTCTGGTTCCTAGACATCCTATCAGTTTAAGGGAGATCGAATTTGGACGATGATGGCGATATCTATGAGAATAATGATGATAATGATGATGGCAAAGACGATGACTACAATGACAGCAAAGACAACGATGATGGTGATGGCAAAACCGATAACAATAATGACGATGACGATGAAACTAATGACGACAGTGAATGTAATGATAACACGATAACGACGAGAAAGACGACAACAAAGATGATAATAACGGTGACCATAATAAACCTAAAATTAACGTCTCACCATCTTGGCCTCAACCGGCGAAGGAGAAAGGTCAGGCACCCTCAGCTCCTCCTTCTGGGCCTCCTCCGGCATGAGGTAGGGGGCGGGCCAGGCGGGGGCGGTGGTGGGGGCGTCTAGGAGGGCAAGCCATGAGGGGTCCGCCAGCCTAAGGACAGACACGTGGAACCCCCTCATGTCCAGACTGGTCATGAGGGGGCCTTGGTACACCCTCATTACCTCCACACCGCGTTTACCTAAGGAAAAACACACAGGTGGTGTAGGAGTTCAATCAGTGGGTTTCTCTCTCTCTCTGTTATATATATTTTTTGAGTCAGATGGATGGATAGATATATATTGATGAACAGACAGACAGATAGACAGACATACAGAAAAACAAACAAAGACAGGGAGACAAACATACACACAGACAAACAAGCAGACAGGCCGATAAACAGACAAACTAATACTGATAAAAATCTCATGAACACTAACACAGTTGCCTGACGACCTCCACGGTAAGGTTGGCCACCTCCATCTGAGTGAGACAGCCCAAGTTATTCACCATGATGGCCACTTTATCCCCCGGGGCCAGGGCCAGGCGAGAGGCAGAGTCATCACGAGTCAGCTGAGTCAACATGGCCCTCACCACCTCACGCGGAGACCCAGCCTGTACCGCAGTAGCATGTCCTTAGATGTGGTTTTCAATTCCATACAGTTTGTTGTAGTATTGCCGACGTTTAACATCTACTGCAGCTTCAAGAATATTTCCTACAACGCCAGATACATTACAACTGAGGGAGGGAAATTTCTCAGTATTTGGGCTGTTGTAGGGGAAAAGGGTGACTTAAAACAATAAAAGTGTAGAGCAGAGGGTAGAAGTGTACTTAAACCCAGGAATCCGAAAATTTTCTACTTTATTCTTGCTGCTTACAGACGATTTTATTCAGCTTTTTTTTCAAACTGGTGGGGTTAAATACAGCCTTCATTAACCTCGTCAACACAAGAGGTTTGTCTAATCTAAATAAAGTCGTCTGGAGGTAAAATGAAATACATCTGTTCGTAATCATTTATCTGTTCATAATCATGTATATTTTATATTTATGACATTTAGGGTGATAACCTGTCGTATTATTATTTAGTGACTGGTATAATGGGTGATATTTTACGAGACTCCTCTATAAAAAAAAATCCATCCCAAAGATTTATAGAAGGAATTACAGGCGGTGGGAGAGTGTGACTTTTTGTAATGTAGATCTGTTGTGATGTGATTGATTGTGCTATTATCTGAGTGTGGGTTTGCGTGGTATGGTGAAAGAAACCTATGGGAGGCGATGTGGTGGTGTGGTGAAGCAGTCTGAGGTAGTGTGGTGAGGTACTGTAGTGGGGTGATGGAGTGATAAGGCAGTGTGTAGTGGGGTGATGATACGGTGAAGGCAGTTTGGTGGTGTGGCAGTGTGGTGTGATGTGGTGGTGTGATGTGGTTGTGTGGTCAGAGTGTGTGGTGTGATAGCGTTGTAGTGTGATGTGCCAGTGTGGTAATGTGGCGTGGTAGAGTGCTATGGCGGTAATATGTGATAATGTAATGTGCCCGGGTGGTAGTGTGACGTGTCAGTGTGGTAGGGTGATATGGCTTGTGGTAGTGTCATGTTGTAGTATGGCAGCATGGTACAGCAGTATGAGGTGATATGCAGTGTCATGTGGTGATGTGGAAATGTGTACTTACCTTGATAGTAGCTGCACCCTGCTCCCCGTGCACGCCCAGTCCCAGCTCTAGCCGCCCCTCCCCCACGGCGAACAGCGGCTGTGTGGCCCCCGGCAGGCGACACCCGCTGGCCGCCACCCCAATCGTCCCCGTGTTCTCCCCCAGGCGACGACACGTGGCCATGGCATCGCTCAGGCTGGCCCCGCGTTCCACAAGGGCACCAACGATCTGTACAGTCAGGAAATTCTCATCTAAAATATTCCAATACTCTTTCTTTTTAACATGGGCTAAAATCCTCGTCATAACAGGTGCGCTCTTATAATATTAACTGTACTATTTTCACTATAACATGGTCTGAATTTTCAACTCTCCATCTTGAATGCTCATCTGACAGAATATTTAACACCAGAATACGACGCTTGTCACGAAGAAGTGCTACGGGAAGGATGCAAGGGCGTAGTATTATCCTATTCTATCATTATGATACGGGAAATGAGTAGCAGAAGTGATATACAGTATTAGGCGAACCTCTATCCCCTACCGCACCACAAGGTCTACCCATACTCCCTACTCTGACAAAATAGGTAGCAAATAGGTAACATATATCATCATCATCGTCACCCAATATCCCAGGTTGAAATAGGGTAGGACGATGCTAAATAAATGCTCTCTGAACTTACTGGGGACATGAATCACAGAAGTGAAGTCCCAGACAACACATCCCCTTTTTCTGTGCCGTAGTAATTTTTTATCGTTCGTTCATTATAATTTGGTTGAGATTTTCGTCCTTTTTGCAGCTTAGTTCTTGTTACTCACTGGCATAAGTAGACAGGACTGCCACTCGCGCCACTTTATCTGACGAAAATTACTAACCCATTTCAGCTCAGTTGGCACCCAAGTGTAGTTAGACTTACTGTAAGGTCGATTCGACAAGTAACTGAGGAGAATCAGTCCTGCCACATAACTAAGGCTAGTCGAATTTCATGTAGCCACGATTTAGTATTTTAAAAAATGGGGGTCGTCCAGTTCCATCAGGTGAAAACAAAGCGACTATAGTTTTTTACACAGCCAGACCACAAGTGCAGTGCTGACAGCCATTTGTAACACTGCAATGCATAAATGTTTTTACGAGGGAAATTTGAAAAGTGCAAGTTGCTATATACTGCCCAAGTTTCATAATAGACCCTGCAGTTTAAACCCTTCCGTGGCCGCATTTCCTCTGGTATTTTATTCCGGTTTATATCAAGCTATTTTATTCAGCTGAGTGAATCACAGGAGCCTGTGATGCAGTTAAACCCTACTCATGTTTGTCTCTTCTTTATCATTATATTCCGCCTAACACAAGGCTTTTTCATTCATCTGAGTGAGTCATAGTAGCCTGAGAGTGTTACTGTCATCAATAACCCTCTCATGGTTGGGATAGTTCTTGTAGTTCCACTTAACTTCGGACGATTCTATTCAGCTGTGGGTGTCACAGGAGCCCGAGTGTTAACCCCTTCATCCCGAGCATACGTCATCTTCATTTTATTCTTGAAGGGGTTAATGAAGGCTGTATCTCTCCCCACCAGTTCGAAGTCTCTCCCAAGTTCAATAAAATCTTCAGGAGATAGCAAGAATAAGATACGAAATTCCCTCTCTCTCTCTCTCTCTCTCTCTCTCTCTCTCTCTCTCTCTCTCCAATTCGAGAAGTCTATCTTAACCTGAATAAAATCGTCAGGAGAGAACAAGAAAATAACGTCCTAAGTTTGAAGGTCTTATACTGGTGTCCCTGTCCTTCATCTACTCTTTTTACATTAACTTGCCGTCTCTCTATCATCAGTGTTTGAGCTGCACGGATACATTGGCACTAGAATATGATGCCTGTCACGAAGAAGAGCTATGTAGAGTCGCAGTATTGCCTTCGTCTGCCACTGACCTACGTGAAATAAGCTGCAAAAGGACGAAAATCTGGGTCAAGTTATAGTAAAAAGCAAAAGTACGTGGGCTTACCGTGCACAATTATCCCTCCAATTTTTAACAGAACTTAAGAGATAAGGAGAACATATTCAGTCCTTAGTTCCTTTACGCGAAGTACGTATTTCATGTACTTTTCATCCTTGCTGTCTTCTGACGATTTTACTTGGGAGAAACCTTTTCGAAATGGAGTGGTAAGATATAGCCTCCACTGGCTATGTCACTACCACACTCATTTTACGCTAATCTGGCCTAAAATTGCCATCCCTCCTTGTCCACTTAGTTGTAACGAGAGACAAGCAGCAGACTATAATGATGCTAGTCACAAGGAACTGGCACGGAAAGGATGTTGAGCCGTAATATTGTCTTCTGTCGCTGAGCTAAGTAAAATAAGCTGCAAAAGGACAAAAATTTGGGCCAACTTATGGCAAAAAAGATTATAGACATCCCTCCCAAGGCTGAATGCCTCCATCTGGTGGTGGCTTCGATTGAATTAAAAATGCTTCATCGTCTTTATTTGTGTCATAAATCCGTGTCCTAAACATGTGACCTATATGTGTCTGTATCTAAATCTGTTCTAAATCTGTATAAATCAGTGTCCTAAATCTAGATGTCAAATCTGTCTAAATCAGTGTCCTAAATCTAGATGTCAAATCTAAATCTGTCCTAACTCTGTGTCTAAATGTGTCTAACCTTGAAGACGAAAATGGTGCCACACAGCCCCCTCCTGCCCGCCGTGCCCTCCACCTGGGTAAGAGCCGAGTCATCACCGGAGATATACATGTCCACCTAAAGGGAGAACAACAGTAAGAGGTACTGTTATGGAAATGCTGGGCTATCATCATCATCATCATATTCTTTTTTCTCTCCTAAGAATGAAGTAAGGCAGGGTCCAGAGAGCAAGAAACCATCATCACTATCACCATCATCATTAAATTCATCTTTTATGATAGACAGGATGAAACAGGAGTACCAGGCAACATCACGCCAAGTGAAACAGGCCATGCACTCATTTAATTACCAATCTAGCCCACGGAATCCTGCTGTATGGATGGATTGACGTTTTTATTTATTCACTTTATTTTCACCGTATTCATTTTTCGTTCTTTTTTCTATCTATTTATTTATTCACTTTTTTTTTATTTTAAGGGTAAGGAGACTTACTTTGATTCCTGCAGCTCGACACCGCTCCACCGCCAGGCCGAAATTTAGACGGTCACCGGTGTAGTTAAAGACGATGACCAGCACGCCTTCTGTTGGAGAGCGACAGCAACTAACGCACATTCACAATTGGAATTTTTCTTTTAGAGATATTTTTTATTTACTTATTTGTTTTCTAACCACTATCCCGATTTCAAGACTTGTACCCTGTCATCATTTTTTTTTTTTTTTTTTTTGCTAAAATATCAGTTTTTAAGAACTGGAGATTTTCCGCTGACTACTAACAGTTTTCTTTATGACTTTTCAAAATGTTACCATAAGTTTTTGTTTCCTCATTATCACGATTTTTTTCTGACTTTTTTGCTCCATCATCACGATTTTTTGTTGTCAATTATTGCAATGTTTTCAGAGGGAAAGAGTGTGGGTAGAAATAGGGGATTCATGGGGTAGAAATAAGGGGTAGAGTGGTTAGAAATAAAGGGTAGAGAGGGGGTACATATAGGGGGAGAAAGGGGGTACAAATAGGGAGAGAGAGGGTGGGTAGAAACAAGGGGACAGGGTAGAAATAGGGGTACAGTGGGCAGAAGTAGAAGAGTGGGTAGAAATAGGGAGACTGAGTAGAAATAGGGGGAGAAGGAGAAAATGAGGGGCAGAGTGGGTAGAAATAGGGGCAAGTTGGTAGAAACAGGGAAATGTGGGTGGAAGTAAGGGTAGAGAAGGGGGGGTAGGAACAATTGCTGGCGAGTGTACCCTTGTACATACCAGGGTTGTCTGTGCCCACGGCGGTGATGGCAGCAGCTACGGCGGCAGGAGGAGGTGAGGCGAAGATATGCCCCGCCACTGACGCCGCCAACATGCCCCCACCCACGTACCCTGCAGAAGGAAACAAAACAGCCATGGAAATATCGCCGGTAAACTAGACAGGCATGGAAATATCGCCGGCAAAACAAGTGACGGACAGGCTGACAGGCAGACACAGACACAGACAGACAGACGTACCAGCACAGAAAGGTTCATGTCCCGAGCCTCCGCCACACACTAGGGCCACTCGCCTGGTCCGCCCTGGTCCACTCACTAACCATCGCCGGTCTACTATCAGACGCTGTAACACGAAAGAATATCATCATCACCATTGTCACCCGGCCCACTGCTGTTCTCTTGCTTAACATTTTCAGCAAAGTAACATGCAAACTAACCAAACGTAACACCCACAAATCACCACCACAAAATAAGGCGCTGCATACACAATAAATCCTACCGTACATTATTAATAAAGATAAGACTACTTTATTTCTTTTTCTTGTGTCCTCAAAAGACCTCTAAACTAGGACTGACTTCTGGCTTGGCAGGTGAACCGAACGCCCATATTTGTGCCATCACGTTAGGGCGTTCCTCTCCACCACTGGAAACTGCTGCATACCTCCCCAGTAAGGCAACTTTTCCAAATATGAACAAGACCCACCGCTAACCTACTCCTGACCCACTGCTAACCTACTGCTGACCCACTGCTAACCCGCTGCAGACTTACGGCACTGATGACCCATTCCTGACCTACTGATGATCCACTAATGATGACCAGTTACTGACCTACTCCTGACTCGCTGCTGACCCACTGCTAAACTACTGCTGACCTACTGCTGACCCCATACTGACCTGTTCTGGGACAAGAAAGAGGCCTGGGTTGGTAGCTGCCACCCCCTCCAGCATCTCGTCCACACACCTCTCGCTGGATGCCAACAGCTGATCACCACTCATTTTCAACAGCGTCTTGACCACGTCCTAGTATCTGTTCGGTCGATCTGTTGAAAAAAAAAAAAAAACTCGTTCACAACCCTCTCACTGGATGCTAACAGGGACCACCACTCATTTCTAACAGATTCTTGACCACCGCCTAATTACTCACCCAGCCGCTCATTCGCAACTGCAAAATGAATACCAAGTAACAGTATCCACCGCTCATCTTTCCCTCAGTACGAGGCCAGTTAATTAAACAACTAATCATTCAGGCTGGAAAGATCGCAGTTTTAGGCCAAGTTTAGGTCAAGAGAGTATAGGTTATGGTGAGATGCAAAGGAGGCTTCTAAGCTAGCAAGAATAGGCCCCTCACTCTCCTAGCAAGAAAAACAAGTGATCTAAGCTAATGGTAACGTGATCTGGTGTCAAAGTGGTGTCAATATTGTCACTAAAAACAAACAAACAAACAAAAAGTACTGGAGGTACCGTGTATAGACAAAGTTAGCAATCACCTTCCAAGCACCTGTTTGGCAGCAAAGGCTCAACCTTTTTCTGTCCAACTCTAACGCAAGAGTTAACCGATATTCCCAGTCCTTCATGTACTGTACTGTACGTAAAAGGCCAATTCTGGAACTGTCTTTCTCTGTGTGTATTTCCTTCTGCCAATGGCCTCAAATCTGTTAAATGCAATGTGTCCACGCATCTCGAAACGAACGAATCTTGTATTTGGCTTTCTTCTGTTTGTTTTTCATGGAGGGAACAATGCTGCAGGTTTCTAGCTTTTGGTTCTTCTTCCTTGCATAAAGGAAAAAGAAAACAAACGGGGGAGGGGAGTGATCAAAGGTAATGGTAGTTTGTGCTGGTGTCTGTGTGGTGTCAATGTTGTCACTGTACTTGAGCCCTGTTACGGTGGAAAGCACACACACACACACACACACACACACACACACACACACACACACAC
>JAGKTI010020963.1:0-16017 GCA_018397915.1 Birgus latro | reverse complement strand
ACCAGCTGTGTTTTCGCGCCTCCCGCCTCTTTCTGGTCTCATTTCCCGCTCAGCTGCCGGTTCGTGAAGTCACCCTCATCATGGCTCCTGAAGTGCTTGTTTTTGTGGTGATTCCCTACCTCCTGCAGGGCTTCCTGCTGCTCTGCACCTTCTTCATCGTGTGTGTGATGATGGCCCTGCCGCGTGAGAAGAGGAAGAAAGTGGTTTTGACTCTGGAGAAGAAGCGGGAGATATTGGAGAAGGTGGACGCCAGGTGGCCGACATCACGGATCCTACATGAGTTCAGCCTCCCTCGCTCTACTTTGTTTTATATCAAGAAGTCCCAAGACAAACTACACCAGTACACGACTGATTTCACTTCGAAAACCAGACGAAACGTGGAGAGGAAGATGATGTTTACTCCTAAGTATGCAGACATTGACCATTCCACGCTCATCTGGTATTGACAACAACGTGCTGCTGGTGTGTTGGTACGTGGAACGGAGCTGGAAGCTGCTGCCGAGAAGTTCGCAAGGCTTCACGACACCCCAGACTTCAAGGCATCTGAAGATTGGCTCTTCGCATTCAAGTTACGGCACAGACTTACCAATCGTAAGACCCATGGTAAAGCTGTGGACGCCAACAATGAGGGAATAGAAGAGTTTCGGCAGAAGGTGAAGGGCTTGATTGACAGGGAGGGCCTCACTCTCGGTCAAGTCTACAACGCTGACGAAACTGGCCTATTCTATCGTTCAGTGCCCACAAACACTCGCTGAGGAGATGGGGAAGTGTATACCTGGCCGCAAGCTCTCCAAGCAACGGGTGTCTGCTTTGTGCTGTGCCAATGCTAACGGCGTGCACTGGCTCAAGCCCGTTATTGTTGGACGTGCAAAGCAGCCTCGGTGCCTTCGTGGGTTAATGGATGTCCTTCCTGTCATGTGGTATCATTCTCTGAAGGCTTGGTTCACAACCAAGATCTTCAGAGATTGGTTTCACCAACACTTTGTTAAGGAGGTCATTCTCTATCAGACGGAGACACTGAAAATCCCACGCAGCCAGGTAAAGGCCCTCCTGATTCTAGACAATGCACCTGCGCATCCGTCTGAGAAGAGTTGGTGGCTGAAAATGGCCGCATTAGGTGTCTGTTTTTGCCACCTAATACGACTACTTTCATCCAACCAATGGACCAGGGAATGATTGTGGCAGCGAAGAGGCTCTACCAACGGAGGTTTTTGGACGAGGTGATGGTTGTCTACGAGGACGAGGACAATCGCAGGGAAGGACGAGACATGAGAAGACATCAAACTGTCGAAAACCTTCTCCGCTACAACCTCAAGTCTGCTATCTACAACTGGGCCAGTGCATGGAAGAAAGTCTCTGTCAAGACTCTAGAAAATGGTTGGTCTCATCTGCTTCATGGAAGTGACGTGCTGCACGATTTTCTAGGTTTTGAGGTGGATGACTTCCATGCAAGGCTTTGTGCGGGTGGAGACAATGTGGATGTCGACGAAGTGTGTGAGTGATTGGATGACGATGAGGGCGATCCTGGGTATCAGATCATGTCTGATATCGAGATCGCATCTTCTGTTGCCGGTACGAGTACCCAGCAGGAAGATTCCGACGAGGACAGCGACGATGATGCGGACTCCTCACGGCTCGTCACTATTCCAGCCATCCCCAAGCTGAGCGCACTCCGGGAACATGTGGAGTTCGTCCTTGCCTACCTAGAACACCCGGACTGCGACAGGGAGATGGGGCCCTTGGGACTTGTGGATGAAGTGCGAGCTTTCAGGCAGCGCATCATTAATCGTCAGAATTGTCATTGTTTGCGTCAATCAACCATTGACAGTTTTTTCAGGCCCGTCAACCCCGCCGTGCTCAACCCTCACTCCACACCATTGCCTCACCAAGACTGGCCTTCTAGCTCCGAGCCACAGCCCAGCACATCAGGCACGGCGGAGTCACCACTGGATGTGAGTTTGCGGCTGTCTTCAGAGTCCTCTGCAGTAGATAGCGTATCACCACGTCCCACCAAAGAGCCCCTAGGCCGCCTCCGTCAGCTAATCTCGGACTCTGACAGCGACTAAATTCTCCAGGACTCGTCACTAGACCACACGGGAATTTACAGTTATGTGAAGTGATGTACAGTGCACTGAAGTGATGTGATGCTAGATTTTGTTATTAACTGGAAAGGAAACATTGTGAGAAGTGCTGGTGAGTGTAAAGTGAAGCGGAAGTGCCAAGGATTCTATGAATTCCTGCAGGTGCCTCAGGTGCACCTTCATACTGTCAGAGTCTGGGAGGACGGAGCGGGTTATACATCAGGACGGCGGCATCATTCTCATAAGTTCCCTAACTTCATCAAAATTCCTTGTTTTGTTCTTCCCATATCATTAATCTCATGCATAGACTGTGTGAAAGGTGATTTCCATAATGATTTTCATGTCTAACCTGTTTTCAGCATGCTGTAAAGTGGCAAAAAATTCCCATAAATGTAAATCATAATTTCCTGCTTTCAATTGATTTTTTCATGCATGGTTACCACTAGTATTGAAGTGCACCAGCTGTGAAAAAGGTGAATGCCATTGATTTTCATGTCCGGTACCTAAACTAAGCTGCCAACTCAGTGAACAGCTGTGCCTAACTTGCCTCAGATTCATCCTTTTTGGGTTAAATTTAAATGAATTCATGCTTTGTGTTCATTATTTTAGTGAACCAGCTGTGAAAAAGGTGAATGCCATTGATTTTCAAGTCCGGTACCTAAACTAAGCTGCCAACTCAGTGAACAGCTGTGCCTAACTTACCTCAAATTCATTCTTTTTGAGTTGAATTTAAATGAATTCATGCTTTGTGTTCATTATTTTAGTGCACTAGCTGTGAAAAAGGTGAATGCCAGTGAATTTCATGTCCTGTGCTTACTTTCAGCATGCTATATTCTGGTGAACACTTTTGCCATACCTAACTTTTATTGACCATTTTTCTGGTAACAGTTTACATCATTTACTGTATTTGATGATTTGTATCCAATAATTTAGTGCATAAAATGTGAGAAAAGGTGATACATCACTTACTGTATTTGATGCTTTGTATCCAATAATTTAGTGCATAAAATATGAGAAAAGATGATTTTCATAGTGGCTGCCACGTCCGATACTAACTTACACTAAGCTGTCAACTCAGTGAACACCTATGCCTTACTTAACTCAGATTCATCATTTTGGGGTTAAAATAAAATGAATTCATGCTTTGTGTTCATGATTTTAGTGCATAAAAATTGAGAAAGGGTGATTTTCATAGTGATTTCCATGTCCGATACTTACTTACACTATGGTGGCAAGTTGTGAACACCTGTGCCTTACTCACCTCAAAACCATTTTTTGGTTAAAATTCAATTAATTCATGCTTTGTGTGCATTATTTATGTGAAAGGGGACTTAAATTAGTGCTATGCATGTCCGGTAGGGAGGTATGTAGGTGGTTTTCTGACTTTAGTTAGGTTAGGGTCATAAATGACCGGTGCGGGAGCTTCAGGGCCACTATCCGGACAAGACCACTGTCCAGTCATGCCTTTGGCTCTATTACGTTGGATAGTAGAGGGATTACTGTAATTCAAAAGAAGCACCGTACCTATGGTGCTGGAGAGGGATGTCTTCATGTGGTGGCATCAACATGGAGGGTGTGTGTGCTGCCCAGCTATACAAGTACCCCTCAGCTCCCTTTCTATCCCCAGAAAGAAGGATGGTGGACTGTTGGAGAAGGCAGCTTCAGCCTGCAGTCCACTGGGTTTACATATCAGATGAACCTAGGGCTATAATAACTACTTTACTGCTGCATTACTCTGATTAATTTATTAAACTGTATTACCAGTACCACATTTCTTATAATCAGGTTCTGCCCTTTGATGACACCTTGTGTGTGCGAGAGCCATGCCTCAACTATGAAGAGTGCCTCAATGTCCTTAAGTTTGGCAATGCATCTGGCTTCATATCCTCCAGTACCATTCTTTTCCGCCCCATCTACCCAGTCAACACCTTTGCTTGCAGGTGCCCCAAGGTAAATATTGTACAGTACTGCAGTCTAAATTAATCTAACTTTTCCCAAAGCATCTTTGTCAGTCATGCCTTAATCATGTAAGATAATTAATACAGTAGCTGTGAATGTCACCAATAGGTTTGTGCCTAAACCTATGAAATTTTTCAGTGTTTAATTTGATTCTTATTGGTGTTGTTATTTACCCCACATAATTTACCATTGTGTATTGTATATGTACAGTTCACTGGGCCTTGATTTTGTGCGGTTAAATAATCCATGAAAACTGCCATGCAAGTTGAATTGTGCAACTTGTTCCATAAGAATCTTTGTTATTTGGGTAATTTGATGGAAGAAATCCCAAAACTTTTCCAAAGTCCCTATTTTGGCCATCTTGAAAATGTGCCCTCACCAAACACATGCATAAAAATGCACAGATCATCATTAGGCATAAAAAATGGTGACTGAACAAGCAGTGATAATAAGTGGCCAGTAAGTGGAATTTTAGCTCACCTTGATACTATGGATAGTAAAGTGACAAATGTTTTGGGAGAGAGTTATCTGAAGGCCTAGAGGAAGGGAATGAACAATGCCTTTAACCACATGATTGCTGAGGCTAGGCCTCAAAGTCACTCCCCCCTGGATTGGTCAGAGGCTTGTCTTGCTGAGTCTGGTGGCGAAGACATATGTGCCATCCCACCATCATGTTACCTGGTAGGTGTTTTGAATGTCAGTTGGGACAAACTGAATGTTGATCAGCTATTTTGCCATGAAAAACTTGTTGGTCGCTGTGTAAAACAGGTTAGGGTAGAGGTTGATAGCGCCATGTAAAACATGTTTCACACAGTTGGAGGGCTTGCGAGACAGGTCTACTGTTTCTAGTTATTCTAATCAAATTGTTAGTACTGTGTCTTAGCCCTAACGTATGTGTATACTGTATATATCTACAGGGGTTCACAGGGATGCGAGAGCATTATGCTTGTGATACAGAGGTGAACCTGTGCTACAGCAGCCCATGTGGCAACCATGGAACCTGCATGCGGCGTGAGGGTGGCTACACCTGTGTCTGTCTCCCTGGATATACAGGTAAGTCAGTCCGTATCTGTTACCATACGTCAGATACTTGGCTCATCACTAAATTTTAATCTTGGTTTTTATATGATCATAGTTAATGTTCTCAAATAAATTTTACAGCATATTCTTTGCAAAGATCAAGTGCATTTACATAACTAGAAACTCTTAATGATTAAAAATAGCCAACACCCAGTTTTTCAGTAACGCATAAGTCAGATTTCGACACGCATATAATGATATTTCAGTTAAATCTGATGGATAGGTGGACAGTGGATCAAGGAAGAGTTGATTAGATTTTGAGATGGATCCACATCTAGATGCAGGGATAAATAAGAAATTTCATTGGTGTTGGCAAGGGTATTTGATCTCGTGAGATTCAGTAATAGGGCAGGCTAAGACTGTAGAATTAATTGATTGACTATGTTGTATCATACTATATCATTCATAAAGGCTCCAACATAGTTGCATGCATCAGCTTTGGTCACCTACTGGTGGCTGTTCGTGCTGCTTGATCTTTGGCAGCCTCCCTGTTTAGTCCCTTATCAGTGGCGGATTAAGAGGGGGGCTGACTGGGCTGCAGCCAGGGGCCCCCAGTATTTGGGGGACCCCCAATTCCTACAGTTTGTCAACAGAAAATCTGATACAAAAGGTCACCTAAGGGGAATGCATGATTGAGGGCCCTCCAGGGGAGCCCCTTCCCAATCCCCCATAACAAACCTTCCCTCAGGTATTTTCCCACGGCTACATTAACAATATAATTAGGTTTTCATTATATAAAGTAATACAAAAAATAGGCCTACATACAACTTAATTGGACCGGTGCATAAAAATAAAATAGTTACCGGTTCAATTACGTTTGGGCTGTGATTTTCTTTCGTGACTTCGTTATTTTATGCAGATATTTTATACAGATATTCAGGATAATTTCTCCTTTTTTATTGAGTTATATTATGTTTAGTACATAACAATTACTATAGTGTCTGTGAGACCTAGAAGAGAGAATCAGAATATTATTATTTATAAAGTGAGAGTTTTGAGAGGGGAGGGTGGAGGTATGTCTGACCACTATCTGGTGGAGGGAAAGTTGAGAGTAGGTAAGAGATGGGTGTGAGTTAGGTGTGGCAGGGAGGTTTTGAAAGTGAGTGAGTTGAATAAGAGAGAGAAAATGATAGTGTATTAGGAGAAATTGAGAGAGAAGTGGAATGCAGTGAAAGATCAGGAGAGTGGCAGTGTGAAGGAGGAATGGCAGTTGTTTAAGAGTGCTGTGGTGTGAGACGAGTGGGTGGTGGTGTAAGAAAGGGAAGTGAATGGTGGTGCGAGGAAGTATTGCTGTGGGTGAGAAGAGACATGCATATGAAGTGTGGTTGCAGAGGAAAGATGAGGTGTCATATGAGAGGTTTAAGGAAAAGAAGAATAGGGCGAGAAGGGTTGTGCGTGATGCTAAAGTGGCAGCAGATGAGAGGTGGGGGTAGGCGGTTGACTGAGAATTTTCAAGAGAATAAGAAAATGTTTTGGAAGGAGGTGAAAAGGGTGCGAAAGGGAGAGTCTGGGAAGGAGGAGTGAGTAAAAGCAGAGGATGGAAGGATGTTAACTGAGATGGATGCAGTAAGGAAGAGATGGGCGGAGTATTTTGAAAGATTGTTAAATGTAGAGGAAGAAAGGGAGGCTGAGACTGTGGCAGATGGAAGGGTGTAAGGAATAGATGTGTTGGGAGAGTTGAATGAATCTTTGATCATGATGGAGGAAGTGCAAGAGGCAGTAAAGCAGATGAAAACAGGGAAAGCTGCAGGTATGGATGGGTGTGCTGTGGAATGCGTGAAAGCTGGTGGAGCGACTATTGTTGATTGGTTAGTAAGATTGTTGAATGTGTGCTTTGTGCAAGGTATGGTGCCAGTTGACTGGGCAAGTGCTTGTGTAGTCCCATTGTATAAAGGTAAGGGTGATAAGTATGAATGTACTAGCTTTAGAGGTACAGTATAAGTCTGTTGAGTGTTGTAGGTAAGGTGTATGGTAGAGTGTTAATTAAAAGAGTTAGAGAGGGTACAGAGGGAGTGATTGGTGATGAGCAGTGTGGCTTTAGGAGAAGGAGGGGATGTGTGGATCAGGTGTTTGCTGTGAGACAGGTATGTGAAAAGTATTTAGGAAAAGGGGAAAAAGCAGTGTGTGGTAATCATAGGGGCATTTGCCTTCTCAGTGTAATAGGAAAAGTATATGGTAGGATACCTATTGACAGAGTTAGGGAAATTACTGAGGAATTAGTTGGAGAAGAACAAGGAGGTTTTAGGAAGGGAAGAGGTTGTGTAGATCAGATATTCATTCTTAGATCCTTAGTGGAAAAGTTTCTAGAGAAGAGCAAGAAGTTGTATGCAGCCTTCATGGATCTGGAGAAAGCATATGACAGGGTGGGTAGACAAGGTTTGTGGAAGGTATTAAGAATATATGGGGTGGATGGGAAGTTGTTGAAGGCAGTGAAGAGTATGTATGAGGGTGCTAAGGCTGCAGTGCATGTGGATGGCAAACTGAGTGAATCTTTCCATTCGAAGGTTGGATTGAAACAAGGATGTGTCATGTCCCCATGGTTGTTCAATCTGTATATGGATGGGGTTATAAAAGAGATACAAGGTCGGGCAGTGGATGTTGGAGCAGCCCTAGTGAGAGAGGGCAGTGTTTGGAAACTCCCTGTACTGTTGTTTGCAGATGATACTGTGTTGTTGAGTGAAGATGAAGGGGAGCTGCAAGGCTTGGTGGATGAGTTTGGGAGAGTGTGTAAGAAACGGAATCTAAAGGTGAATGTAGGGAAGAGTAAAGTGATGGTCTTCGAGAGAAGTGAAGCCAGTGAATGTACAGTGAGATTGGATGGGAAGGATATGGAGAATGTGAGGGAATTTAAGTACTTGGGCAGTATGATGACTAAGGATGGAAGTCTGGAGGGTGAAGTGCTCGAAAGGGTGCAGCAGGGAAGGAAGGTTGCTGGTTCGTTGAAAGCAGTGATAAGAAACAGGGAAGTAAGCGTGGAAGTGAAAAAGTTGTTACATGACAGTATTGTGATACCAACTCTGATTGACGTATGGAAGTGAAGCTTGGACCCTGTTG
Source organism: Birgus latro (assembly GCA_018397915.1). Taxonomy (NCBI): domain Eukaryota; kingdom Metazoa; phylum Arthropoda; class Malacostraca; order Decapoda; family Coenobitidae; genus Birgus; species Birgus latro. Next base: position 7,843 of record JAGKTI010020963.1, on the reverse strand, counting down.
GAAGGACAGAAGTCAAGAGTGAGAGCAGTGGAAATGAGTTATTTGAGAGGAGCATGAGTCACATGGAGAGACAGACTAACAAATAAGGAAGTGAAGGAGCGTTGTGGTGTGGTTGAGGATGTGATGGGAAGCGTTAGGAGAAGCACGTTAAGGTGGTTTGGGCATGTGGAGAGGATGGAGAGTGAAAGACTGACGAGGAGGGTGTATGTGAGTGAGGTGGAGGGGGCGAGAGGGAGGGGGAGGCCGAGGATGAGATGGAGGGATGGAGTGGAGAGGTATGTGAGAGTGGCGGGGGTGGGGTGAGTTGGGAGCGTGGTAATGAAATGGCAGGGGATAGAGTGACATGGAGGCGATTTGTTTGTGGCCACCCCATTGGGGATTGAGGCGTCTGGCAATAGATAGATAGATAGATAATGATGTGTTTTGGGCATTCATGGATTTAGAGAAAGCATATGATAGAACTGATAGGGAGGCTTTGTGGAATGTTTTAAGATTGTGTGGGCTTGATGGCAGGTTACTAAAAGGAGTGAAAAGTTTTTATGTAAATAGTAGTGTAAGAGTGGGAAACACTGTGTGTGACTGGTTTCCCGTAAGACTGCGGCAGGGGTGTGTGATGTCACCTTGGTTGTTTAATATTTATATGGATGGTGTTGTAAGGGAGGTGAATGCAAGAGTGTTAGGTGGAGGACTGAGTCTGGTGAATGATGGTATTGAGTGGAATCTGAAGCAGCTGCTGTTTTTTTTTTTTTTTGGGTGATACTGCACTGGTGGCTGAGTCAGAGGAGAGATTGGGACAGTTGGTAGAGGAGTTTGGAAGGGTGTGTGAAAGGAGGAAACTGAAAATAAATGAGAATAAGAGTAAAGTGATGAAGTGTACGAGGTTGGTAGATGGTAGGATGATGAATATAGTTTTGAATGGTGAGTTGCTTGAGGAGGTTGAGTGTTTTAAGTATTTAGGATCACATGTTGCTGTGGATGGAAGAATAGATGAAGAAGTGAAGTTTAGAATGAATGAAGTTGGAAAGGTGCTGGGAGGAATGAAAAAAGTGTTTAGATGTCGTTCACTCAGAATGGATGTAAAGAGAAGGCTGTATGAGGATATTGTTGTACCGACTGCATTATATGGGGCTGAAACATGAAATATGGGTGTAGCAGAGAGGAAAAGTTTGAATGTAATGGAGATGAGGTGTCTGAGGAGTATGTGTGGAGTGACGCGTATGGATCGAGTGAGAAATGACGAAGTGCGAAGGAGAACTGGAATTGTTCGGGAGATGGCTGATCGAGTCGAGCAGAGGGTGTTGTGATGGTTTGGGCATATGGAGAGAATGGAAAATGAGTGATTGGTGAAAAAGATAACTAGATCTGATGTGAGAGGTGTAAGGCTCAGAGGATGGATAGTGTGAAGAGAGCGTTGGATGCGAGAGGGTTGTCTGTTGAGCAAGGAAGGGTGGCTGTGCGTGATAGAAATGAATGGAGGGAAATTGTGAATAAATAAATGATGACGCAATTGAGGGGATATTCACCTGCATTTTTTCTGATCAGCTGATCAGGTCAGGTGCAGGTAAGGGGATGGGTCCATGATGATGTGGCAGGGGTAAACCAGCTTTGCTGTCGGGCCCTGCTTCGGATGTCACTGACTGCACTGTGTGGTTGACCCTCGTGCGGTGTGGTGCGGTGAGGATCTGTCCCTTCTCCCCTTTGGGGCTAAGATGCGAATGAATGTGTATGATTGGATGAGTAAATTGGTAGTGTGTTGACCTGTCTCGGCTACCTCCCTTTTCTTGGGGGAAGCAGCCTAGGTATATAGAGAGATATAGATAAAGTATAATTTTATTCCTACTGAAATGCTTAAGTCTTTGTTGACATGACACTTCGGTACTCGTGTGTAGTAGAGGGAATCCAAGACCGCCCTAGTCGGCCAAAAGAGCAACATTTAGACGTAAGTTTTTCTATTTGATATTTTCATTATATCTTTTATAAAATGGAGTACCTCAAGCATTATTGTGAACTCTACTAAATGCACATCGGAAAGACAGAACAAAGGTGCAATGCTTCTGCAAGCCTACCTGCCACTTAGCAGCTGTGCAGCATGTTACTGTACAGAGAAAAGAGAAAATTACTCTATCACTATTCCTCACTATGGTGCTATCGATAGGAAGTTCCGGTTTAGGTTTTGTGTTCTGTTTACTTAGTTTATTTTTATTAAGATAATTGTTGAGTAGGCCTAATGCCTGACGATTTTTCCCATCAATTTTTATCGTGTTCTTCGAGCTATGAAACACTGAAAGATAAGGTAATTGTAAAAGCATATACCGGTAGTACCTAGTTTGGTATTGTTAGGTTCATTTTAATAGGCTAATTAAACCTAATTACCCCTGGCAACGAAGTTGGAGGGGTTATGTTTTCACCTCACCGGGTCATTCAGGATCACTTGATGGCAGTGATCGTCAGCCTTTACCCTCCCGGAAGGGAGCTGAGAGCTCATATAGTCCGATCTATGGGCAAGGCTGTGACCTTCACACACGCACACACCCATCCCCTTGCTCAAGGGGGACAGTAACCACCCACTTCGTCAGTGAAACTTTTCGCACCCTGAGCGAGGCGCGAACTCCCGTCTACCAGATGGCAAGCGAGAACGCTACCACTGCGCCAGCGAGCGGTCTGTGTTTGTTTGTTTGTATGTTTGTCTGTCTGTGAACAAAATTACTCAGAAACACGTTGGCCGATTCTTACGAAATTTTGCATAAAACTGGACACGGCCTACTGAACAAATGATTATATTTTGGTGAAGATCGGGTTAAAGGTCAAGGTCGTGGACGCGAAAAGGTCATACCCCACAATTTCATACTAAAAAATACTTGACAGATTTCAATGAAATTTTGCGGTAGGCTTTGATATTGTCCAAGGAAGAGGTGATTTGATTTTTGTGAAGATCAGGTCAAAAGTCAAGGTCGCAGAAACAAAAAGGTCAAAACACATTTTTGGCCATCATTTCCTTTCTAATAATGATAGAGACGTGGGACCAACGAAATTTTGTAGTATTAAGCAAGGCCTTTCGGATGTGTGCTGTCAAATGTCAAATGTTATTATTTCTTTGTTTTTGTTTTTTTCTTTGTAAGATTTTTTTTTTCTTTGTATGATTTTGAAGACTGCTTTCCTTCTGAATTAGTACAATTTTCAGAACTATTCAAAACTGTCAGTGCCCAAGAATGGAATAAAGCACAGAGCACAAGCCCAGAGTCAAGGATGTTATTGCTTCTGAATGAGAACAAGTATACTCAATGCTTCCCAAATGTCCACATTGCACTGCGCATTTATCTTTCAATGGCAACTTCAAACTGCAGTGGAGAACGATCCTTTTCCAAGTTGAAAAGAATAAAAAATGAAGTTCGAAGTACCATAGGACAGCAGCGACTAAATCAGCTCTCTCTTATGAGTATAGAAAATGATATTGTAGAGAAACTGAGCTTCACTGACTTAATGAGTTTGCCTTGAAAAAAGTTCGTAGACGTGCAATGTAAGGGCAGTCTAGTATCATATTTATGAAGTGTTCATTCAAGTTTTTAGGCTTATTATTGTTTTGCAACATTAGAAAGAAATTATTTTCATATAATAAATTTGATACATTAGAGTTGATATTATTTTATGCTTTTAACTACATTTTTACCTCAGGCTTTGCATATTGATTTTCTTAATGCCTTATTTGAAAGGGGTTTTACAAGTCTGCCCTAATTGTGATATCGGTAAAGATAATTTAGCTTTGACTTAGAGATATAGCTGATTTCAAACCCAGTCAGTTGGCTGTTGAATACAATGATTTTCGATCTGAATAAAATAATCGAGACTCGCTTCGCTCGCTAACTTTTTGATAAAAGGGCCCCCACCTGAAGTTTAGCCAGGGGCCCCTTGCACTCTTAATCTGCCCCTGTCCCTTATCCAATAACTGGGACCTCATCCCAGGTCTTTTTCCATCTGCCTTTTCCAGCCCAACCCCTTACATTCACACATCTTGCCCTGCATACCCAACTGTCATTCTCCATCATCTCATTATGCCCAAACCATCTCAGTCTACCCCATCTCATCACAACACCAATACACTCCATCCTCTCAACTGTTCATTCGTAATCCTAGCTCCCCCAGGCCTTGCATTCAAGGATGCATTACACATCCATCTAGTCACTGCTGTTTCTTTACATTTGTGCCTATGAATATCCTCTTCCATTACTGCTCAGGTCTCACTACCATACTGCATTACACTCCAAACACATGCAGCATTCAAAGATTCCTTGGCATGGAGGGAAAGCCCTATCACTGTCAAGAGAGGCAACAGCTCCCTGAATTTCCTCCAGCTACTCTTTACCCTAGCCACAGAGCTAGCCCCAGTTCCACCCTCAATACATAACATATCTCTCAAATAACAAAACTCTTTCGCACACTTAAGAGACTCACTGGCATCAGTCCTTTCATGCCCAACAATCTCTGCATGCTGTCCCGGACACATTGCACACAAGAAATCAGCATTATCTCACAGTCTACCTCTAATACGTCTATAACTCGCAGTCTACCTCTAATACGTCTATAACTCACAGTCTACCTCTAATACGTCTATAATTTGTTTTGTTCTTTTTATGCAAGGAAGAAGGAAGCAAAGGCTGCAAGCCCACAGGATTGTTTGCTCCCAGAAAAAACAAAAACAGAGAGCCAAATTCAAGATCTGTTCATTTTGAGATGATTGAACACACTGTGTTTGAGACTGGAAGTTATAGGCTGTAGGAAATACAAACAGAGAGAGACAGTTCCAGAGTTGACCTATGGCATAAATAAGGACTAGGAGTAATGGTTAACTCTTGCATTAGAGGATTGGACAGAAATGGGATGAGAGTTTGCTGCTAGATGGGTGTTACGTACCCACTGTAGTGGTGAAGGGATGTAAGCAGACAGTTCAGAGGAGCAGTGACCATTTAAGGAGCAATAGAAAAGAGAAATTTGCAACAGTGGGATGAAAAAAGAGAGGTTAAAGGGAGCCAGTAAGAGTAGGAGATTTAATGAGATGCAACAACTTTAAATCCACCCACTATCACAAACACTACACAAGATGGAGTTACATCCAACACCCTTGTGGCAAACCACACATGGCCACACTCTCTCTGCTTTGATAGTACCTTAAGAGTATTCATCTGGAAGGAAAGAGGAATTACAGTAGTAAATATTAAACTTTATTGGCATTGACAGAGGTATGCATTCTTTGAGTGCATTCTATTAGGTAGGATTTATTTATCATGAAGTATTTACTCAATTATTAACCTATATCAAATAATGTTTAAGGTATATGTATTGAAGATTAACAACTAAGTTATGGTAACATGTTGAGCCCCTTGCCTTGTAGATATAAGTAGCCACCAATGACAGCATCATATCTGGGAGGGTACAACAACCCAGCAGCCTCTGGTGCCAGCCCAGATCAAACATATACAACAGTGATATGCTTGGCAATAATCAGCTGGCATTTTGCATGTAATAACAAGACACAAAAGTTTTTTGCAATCAGAAAGCTCAATCTCATAAAATGTTCTTTCAGAGCAGCACTCACCAAGCCCTGTTTTTTCTCTACCTGAGATATACTGTCCCCTCAGGCAAAAACTGTGAGATAAACATGCTAAGTGGGTCGTGTGTGGATGGAGTTTGTCGTCATGGGAGCACTTGCACAACAGTCAACAGTAGCAGCGGAGGTGGTAACGGTAGTGGGGGCTTCACGTGCACCAACTGTAGCCGCTCCCTCTACCACACCTCTACCTGTGAGCTTAGGGCCAGACGCTTCTACAATGGCTCCTTCCTTACCTTTCCTTCACTTAAGCAGCGCCATAGGCTTCACATCAAGATAAGGTAAATGCTAATAGCTTTGTCCACGTGATCAGTAGGTACTGTTCATTTTGGCCTCCTTTGATGTCGTGATTTTATTGCATAATTATACAATTTTTTGCTTGATTTTTATAATTAATACATATCACATGTTTCAAGAATTCATGCAAGTTTCTGAAATTTAATGCCTCTACAAATGGCTAAGCAGCATTGTGTAAATAGTTTTCACATGTTTACAGGCATGCAGTAGACAAAAGATCCAACTTTGCACATCTCTACCTACTTTCATCCAGTCGTCCAGTCTGTTCAGTGATATTTGTCAACTCTACTGAATGCATTAGCATTGATAGCTTCCAAGTTTTGTCCCCAGTATTTTTACGAGTCTCAGTATCAGAACTGTGTTTGCATAAATGAAGAAAGGAAAAGGAAAGGGGATGTTAGTGTTTTAATAGAATTACTTTTCCTTCATAATTATTGTGATAGCACAGACCAGGCCTTGTGAGCCATTCCTGAAATTGATGATGTCCATTTGTGTATTGGTATGATGGGGTAAGATACAGCATTTATTAAATGTTAATACTTCCCCCCTCCCCTCTTTGTGTGTGTGTGTGTGTCCAACTCTGAGTATAGGTTTCACAGCTTGCTCCCAAGGCCCAGTAGTCCTCTTGCATACCATACGCCTCCACATGTCATCACTTCGGCACTAACCTTTTTTTTTTCTTTTTTTTCTTTTCTTTTTTTATGTGTCCAACTCTGAGCATAGGCTTTATAGCCTGCTCCAAAGGCCCAGTAGTGCTCCTGCATACCATACACCTCCACATGTCACCCCTTCAGCACTAACACCCACCGTCCATATTGAATACGTGCTAGGGCTGTCTCATACAGGACTGGTGTATTGGTATTAGTGGGGGTACTGTTATGACATGTTGGTGGGTCATTTGGTAGAATGGTAGTCTGTTTTTATGAAATTCAGATCCTTAAACTGTTCCCTGTTCCAGGGGAGATTCGAACCTGGGTCCATTAGGACATCGGGCCACTTCCCTACCGATTCAGCCACTGCCCCCCCCCCCCATACATATCGTAACTCATTTATAGCAGAGGTGGGCACCGCAAACGAAAATTCAATTCCACAACACAAATCCGCAGACTCCTTTCCACGACCGCAAATCCACAAAATTCTTGAAACTTGCAGTTCCGCAAATGCAAAAATCCAAATGCAGACCATTTCTGTATAAAATCATAGTTTTGTGTAGATCAGATATTCATTTTTAGATCTTTAGTGGAAAAGTTTCTAGGGAAGGGAAAGAAGTTGTATGCAGCCTTCATGGATTTGGAGAAAACATATGACAAGGTGGATAGACAAGGATTGTGGAAAGTATTAAGAATATATGAAGTAGATGGGAAGTTGTTGAAGGCCGTGAAGAGTACGTATGAGGGTGCTAAGGCTGCAGTGTGTGTGGATAGTGAACTGAGTGAATTTTTCTGTTTGAAGGTTGGATTGAAACAAGGATGTGTCATGTCTCCATGGTTGTTCAGTCTGTATATGGATGGGGTTTTATTATAAAAGAGATACAAGGTAGGGCAGTGGATGTTGCAGTTGCCCTAGTGAGAAAGGGCAGTGTTTGGAAGCTACCAGTACTGTTGTTTGTAGATGTTACTGAGTTGTTAATTATCTGTTGTTTGCGGATGTTACTGTGTTGTTAAGACTAAGGGGAGCTGCAAGGCTTGGTGGATGAGTTTGGGAGTGTGTGTAAGAAATGGAATCTAAAGGTGAATATAGGGAAGAGTAAAATGATGCTCTTTGAAAGAAGTGAAGTCAGCAAATGTACAGTGAGGTTGGATGAGAAGGAAATGGAAAATGTGAGTGTGTTTAAATACTTGGGTAGTGTGATGAGTAAGGATGGAAGTTTAGAGGGTGAAGTGCTTGAAAGGGTACAACAGGGAAGAAAGGTTGCTGGTTCCTTGAAAGCAGTGATAAGAAACA
>JAGKTI010020962.1:2689-15590 GCA_018397915.1 Birgus latro | reverse complement strand
GAGAGAGAGAGAGAGAGAGAGAGAGAGAGAGAGAGAGAGAGAGAGAGGACGTGAGGTGTGGTGAGGCAAGTCTCTCGAGCCTCTCCTGGGTAAATTTTGAGTATCTCTTCTACCACTATCACCACCACCACCCGCTGTCTTTACCTGTTCTAAGCATAATGTTAGTAACACAAACCCTCTAATCAGTACAAAGAGAATTTATCTACTTAAATGCCTGGGTTTATCTCAGACACCAAGAAATATCCCAGTGGTTGCTCTAGTGCTGTAAACATGTGCCCGAAAACACACCCCGAAAATGCTCAAAATTTTGGAAAATAAATCAGGATAATTACCAAAAATCAGTAAATAGGTTAATACATGCCTGCCAATACATTTCTTTGCATTTTAAATCAATATTCATGCAAAATAGAAATCTGTCAAGGCGAGTTGACGATCTAAAGGCGAAACACTTCCATTAACTTTGGCACTTTTCCACTTTGACTCCTGGTTTTTTTAATTAATAAATTAACACATTTTTTTTTCCAGATTTCAAATAATTAGGTGTGTTTGAACCTATATCGTGGCAAAAATTATAACATTTTCCCATTAAAAGTGCCGACTCTGTCGACTCCGTAATTCGTCGCAACCAGTACTTAAATGCACTCATATTTTCCATTTCCTCACCATCCAGCCTCATTGTGCATTCAGTGACTTAACTTCTCTCGAATACCAGAACCTTACTCTTCCCTACTTCACTTTTAGATTTCGCTTCTTACACAACCTCTCAAACTCTTTCATCAAGCCTTGCTGTTCCCCATCGTCTTCACTTAACAGTACAGTATCATCTGCCAACAGAAGAGGAACTTACCAAACGCTCCCCTCTCTCATTATTTTTGCTCCATCATCCATTGCCCTACCTAGTATCTCTTTTATAACCCCATCCATATACGGACGGAGCAACCATGGAGACATGACACATTCTTGTTTCAAACCAACACTCAGAGAGAAAAATTCACTCAGTTTACCATCAGCACATACTACAGCCATAACGCATTCATATATACTCCTCACAGCATTCAACAGCTTCCCATTTACATCATTATTAATATTTTCCACATTCCTTATGTATCCACTGTCATATGGTTTCTCCAAATCCATGAAGTCCGCACACAACTTTTTTCCCCTCTCAAGAAACTTTTCCCCTAAACCCCTTAGGATGAATATCTGGTCTACACAACCTCTCCCCTTCCTGAAACTTCCCTGTTCTCCGCCAATTAATTCCTGTTATTTCAACAACAAACACAGTGGAGCAATATATGAAGAGAATTATTTTTCTTATCTTTAGTACCGACTCCCTTACAATCCTACGTTTTCCTTTGATGCTGCTGTACGTTCCCTCCTGAAATAAAAGAAAACGTTTTTGGCTAACTGAATGGTTGGACTCACTATGTTACAGCTTACCCAGAGTATAGTCAGTAAATAAATAGGATTTACATGTAACTGTGCTAAATAAAATGTCGAGTATCGTTATACTGTATATGCTTAACAATTTTTAAAACAGGTCCAGACGAAATATATGCAAAAATTGTAACGGAAATCAAGGAAGAATTATGTCAGCCACTTATAATGCTGTTTAATTATTCTTTAAGTTTAGGATAAGTTCCAGAGGTGTGGAAGACCGCAGACCTTTACACCAATTTTTAAAAAGGGTGATAAATCAGCTGTGTCGAAATAACGTCTGATAAGTCTAACGTCAATAGTAGGAAAAATGCCAGAGTCTATTTTAGCAAATAAGATTAGAGAGCACTTAGAAAGAGTTAATCTCATGAATGAACGGTAGCACGGATTTATGCAAGGACGATCCTGTTATCATTCTTCTCCGAGGTCTATGAGGCGGTAGAAAACAATAGAGCTTACGCTATTATCTATTTGAACTTCAGTAAAGATTTTGATAGGGTCCCACGGGAAAGGTTATTTAGAAAGGTTCGAGCACATGGTATACACGATGATATCTTAAGAGACTGAGGCGTCTGGCAATAGACAGATAGAAAGGAACATTTTTGCAATACCACTTGTTGTATCCGGAGGATTTTTATCAGCACAAGAAAGGTTTCTTGCATTGAAAGTGCTAATGAAGGCTGTTTAAAAAATTTCCAGTTTTGAACATTTGTCGACGATGAATATTATATTCAGGAGATGGTAAGAAAAAAGCAAACTTAACGCACTGGAGCTGAAGTAAAGAAAAAAAAAGTAAGAAAAAAACGAGAAAAAGAAACAGAGGGAAAAAAACTAGAGCAAAAAAGGTCAGAAAGGGCCTCAGTTTTTGATGGCCATTTATGGAAACCATGTTAAGGGCAAACACACTGTTCTTGCTGCCTTGTTCCTGGATGCGATATGAAATATGGCATGCAGGCTAACCATACCGTATGGTCATATTTTCCAAAAATAACCGTCAGGTGCTGGAGAGGGACGTCTTCAAGCGGTGGCATCGATATAACAGGGCGGCATAGTTTCCTGGTTATACAAAAATCCCTTACCTTCCTCCTTGTCCCCGAAAGGAGGATGGTGGGCTGTGGGAAATGGCAACTTCAGCTTGTGGTCCACCGGGTTCGCATCAAAATGAGGCTGAAGCAACAAAAACAATAACAAATAATGCCGTTTTAAATTATCATCATGCTATCCCCAAATAATATTACAATGCATAGTCGCAACGGCTTGTAGTGAAGGAGTTAATAAGGGTTGTAAATAATATCCTGTGCTAAGTAAAGTCGTCTGAAGGTAGCAAGAATGAAATGCTACGTCATCAAAGCGAAGTGGTTAATCCCTAACGTGCGATTTCTGGTAGATAATATGATCGTTCGTTGTAAGCTGGAACATAACAGGAAGTTCTTTATTCTCCACCAAAATATTGTGCTTTCTTTCTTTCTTTCTTTTTTTCTCGTGTCTTTTCTTCCCTTTTTCGCATTATTGCCGTTATACCGTTGGTTTCTCATGAACTTACTAAGAAAAGCTTGCACTTAGTTGTTTAGCTTAATGAGTATCCAATATTTTAGCTGGTCTTAAGTTGTTGCTGTTGTGGTGGTGGTCCCAGGCTTACCTGAACGTGAAGCCGGTAGACCACAGGTTAAAGTTGCCTTTCACCCGCGATCCACCATCCTCTCTTCGGGGAACTGGAAGGGAGTTCAGAGACGTCTTTATAACCCATAGCTGCCCGAGTATATTAATGCCACCGCAAAAGGACGTCTCTCTCCAGCTCCTCGTCTCAGGTAAAGTGGGTTAAAGCTGCCAACACTAAGACGGACCTGGTATGATCCTGGCCGAGATCACGTATGGACAAAATAGTTTTTTTTTTTTCTTTTAAGATAGGTTAGATTTAACGTCGAGACCTATGCCTTCCCGAGGGTTTTTGGTGTGTTTAGTTTTTTTTTTTTAATCTATTCCCGTTGAAAACAATTTTTTATGGAGGTTTTGGAGGAGATTAGAAAAAAACACCAAAAACCTGGGAAAAGCTTTGGGCTTCATGCTGAAATCGCAGTGTAGTCAAAACAATAATTTCAGAAAATTGTCTGTATGAGAAAGAAAGACAGAGAGAGAAAAAATATATATATATATTAACCGCTTCACTCCGATGACGCTTTTTTTTTTTTTGAGGGGGCATTTCTTCAAGCAAGCTTACCCGTCAGTTATTAGTTAGGGATTTCCGGAAACAAAGGCTTCACTCCCGTAGACTTTGGCGAAGCCCTAGTTTAGGGCCTTGTGTTTCCACATACCTGTATCTAGTAATTTTATACTTATCTGTTTTATTTTCCTGCTATCTCCTGACGATGTTATTTAGCTCAGGAGAGACCTCGAACTGAGGGGGTTAGATATATTCATCAAATCACTAACTTGTGGGGTGTTCTGACATGGATAAAGTTGTATGGAAGGAGTAGGAATAAAATCAAATTTACTTCATCGAGCTGAAAGTGCTAAATCTACAGAGTAACCAAACAGCAAAACCTGCCACGCGATACTACAACCCGGACGCGATGCTCTTGTTGTTGGATGAGCTGTTTACCCCAAGTTCTGCAGGTCCCAAGGTTACTGCAAAAGGAAGTCTTCGATGGCTGAATGTCAAGTTAGAGATAAAGGATGTGGTCTGAAGGGCTAATGTTAACCCCTTCAGTCCGATAACACACTTTTCACTTTCATCAGACTACGGAAAGACCCCACGTACTATAAGCGTTGATAAAGGCTCTATTTAATTGCCCCAGGTCGAAAAGTCTCTTATGATCGAGTAAAATCGTCTGGGGTAGGAAAAATAAAATGCGACAAAGTCATCTGAGAGAAGGCCTTAATAAGTAGACCACCCGACGATTTCCACAACAGCATAGTACGAGAGGCAGCCGGGTTTGTTTTTGTTTCGTGATGTACTTGTTCAAAATCTGCCAGTATAGAAAACAAATGCCGCACGTAGAACACAACCTTAGATATGAACAAATGCAGATGTAATAAACTGATGTGGAACCAAATGGAGCTTGGCTGGAGTAAAAGAAATCTCGTGTGAAATCCTTGGGGATCTACAGTGAAGGACAATATGGATTTCGATAAACTGAAGCACCTTGTGTGTCAAAAACTTTAAGAAGCTAATGTGCAGCACCAAACGGGGCTTCACTGGAGTTAACCACCTTGCGTGTGAAAATCCTTGATTGACTGGTCCGTTCATGAAGATGTTCCTGATAATAATGCCCTGGATGCATTAACGGCGTTACCCTCCAAAACTGATAGTTGGACATTTTCTGTTATGCCAAAGTACTACAGTTTTGCACTTTGATCGAACTAGATGTAGCTTAACAGTGTTCTCTGCTTGTAACTTTCGGTACTGTCTCAGATAGATAATTATCGCAACAAATCTGAGTCAGCAGATGTCCAATTATCCAGCTCTGAAACACATAACTCATGTAATAATCTGTCAATATTTTTAGCCCCTTCTGTACAGAGCTATTAATATGTGCGCCATATGTATAACTACTTTCTGTTCTTTAAGCCTTAGCATGGAGCTGCTCTTATGTGGCTTACATCATACACTGGGATCTAAATCCACAGCTCATACTTACAGTAGCTGCGGCAGGAATGATTACCTTACCAAGAACAAGGGTGTGACGCAGACTCCCAAAACGTCTGGCCTCATCTGTTTAAGTTATCATCATCATCATCATCATCATCATCATCATCATCATCATCATCATCACCATCAGAGAGCGAGAATTGAGAAAGCACAATAGATGGAGAATTTTCAGCGGCATACCTTTCATACATATGGCAAATGTCCATCGAAATTTGGTTAGGTTAGTTGCATGTACAGAAGCTGCCAGTGCTCATTGACTGTGATACTGACATCTCCCGCTAGTCATGGATATAATCAACAGTACTTATATTTTTACCTGAAAGTTAAAATAATCTGGAACGGACTTTCATGAATCCTACATTGTATAGGGAACTGAAGGTAATGTGTACGGCACATGACGTAATGGAGCCAACTACAATTTTCTTTTAAAATTCCTGCAGGAGAGTCCAAAATTGTTGGATGTTTTTCGTCACTTACTTCATTGTTTATTGCTGATATAGAAATTTAGTACTGAAAGGGTTATTCAGTTAACTGCCAGTTAATGCCAAGCTCTTCATCTCGAGATCTCTCTCCTAAGCTACATAATCGTCTTGGGTTAGTCAGAATAAAATATGAATTACGTCCTCCTGCTGATGGGTTAAAGGAAAAAGCTAGTAAGATAGGTTCCTGCATTTCTTTAATTAATTATTCCTTACAGCAGTTATTTGTACTAAATCTCCCTATGTAGTACAAAGGCCAGACTGTCTTACAAGGGCCGGAAAAAGAATGCGAGACTGAGTGTGTGTGTGTGCGCGCGCGTTTGCCTTGAGAACAGTATGTGATCTGGAAATTCAGATGTACTTGTTTATGTACATAACCTTTGACTGTCAGGATTTCTCTTTGCTCATAAGTAATTTGCTGTTAATCTGAATAGTGATCCACAGCAGTAAACGGGTTGCATTGTTATATCCAGGATTTATCTCAGATGAATAAAATTCGTTGCATTCAATCTGTACATAGTGTACATAAAAAAGCTTAAGAAGGTCCCTGTCACATGTTGAGGTGTGTTGTGGGCCTCAGGGAATGGGTCTTTAAGTTTATGACCAGAATTGGACACATAATATGTGCAACAGCAAAAGGTTCAACATATACATTAATACAACAAACATTAATTAACGGTGATGGGCGATAACAGTGCATTTTGAGGCTTAGTAATACAGTAATAATGCCGTTCCTAAGTCTGACACTGATGCTGAGAGCTAACCGCACCCTTCATCGTCACTGCAGCTGGAAGACTCTTGCAGTGTTGGCGGGAGTTTGACAGCACTCCTCACCCCTCACCCTAGTGGTGGAGAGGGTGGCCTTCATGCGGTGGCACCGAAATAGCCGTGTAGCTCTACTGTCCAGTTATATAAACGTCCCTTAACTCCTTCCTTATCCCCTTAAAGAGGGAAAAGGGCATATTCTGCCTGTAGTTCACGTCTCTTACGAACCTGAAGCTACAACAACAACTACTACTACCACCACTAATGCTGCTAATGCTACCATCAATATTCTTCGACTACTGCTACTACTACTACTACTACTACTACTACAACCTCTCACCCCTCACTTCTCACCACTAACCTCCTCACCCTCTCATCCGTCTGGTCACAGCAGCTGAGAGAGGGGTACATAATGGAGGTAGAGGAGGGAGTAGGGGTGGGGTCGGGGTGGGGGTCGTGGGTCAGGAGGGGGCAAACGACGGGTCAGCTTCACTGGGCGTACTCCCCGTGGTGGAACTGGAGGATCCGTCACTCTGCAGGGGGCAAAGGCAACATAACACATTAACTCACTACACTGCAATGATGTCATTTTTGTTCTCAATATACCTTGCTCACTTACTCTAGGGGTAAACTGCCATATTTCCATCTTGAATGCTAAACTGCAACAAGAGATTATCACTAGAATATGGTGCTAAACACAGAGAAGTGCTATGGAAAGGATGCTGGGCCGTGTAATTGTCAAAGTCTCCCACTGAACTATGGAAAATATGCTGTGAAAGGAGGAGAATCTCCATCACCATCAAGTGAATGAACTGTTCTGCCAAGCGATTATATTCAGCTTAGGAGAGGCGTTTTTACACTAAAGGGGTGGTTTAAGTACAGACTTCATTAAACCTTTCTACACAGGTGGTCTTTACAACGCTGTGTAAGATCTGGGGATAGCAGGAAGGGCAGTAGTTGCAGTAGTTGCTACCCAAGGCTCAAGTAAATGGAAACTCAGTGGACTGCAGGACGGTGTTGCTTTTTTTATTTGTATGTGTGAATGTGTGTGTGTCGTATTTCTTAACTTTCATATGCACTCAAGCCTTGTTATGAATTGTGTGGTGGCTGCATGAGGGAAGAAAAATGTATAGTTAGGCAGTCTTAGGCATAACATAAGCTTGGGAGAGTTTATATATATAGTGCCTTTATTTTCCCATTTTACATTGTTTCCTCCAAACGATATCGGTCAGTACTGGAAGAACCTTACTCTACTCTTTTCATTAAGCTTGACCTAAATTTGTCATCTCTCCAGTTAGAATGCTGAGTTGTTAAAAAAAGAAAAAAAAAAGACAGACAGAGAGAGAGAGAGAGAGAGAGAGAGAGAGAGAGAGAGAGAGAGAGAGAGAGAGAGAGAGAGAGAGAGACAAGGAAAAGTTTGTCACTAGAATATGATGCTGGTCACGAAGCAGCGCCGTGGAAAGGATGCCACTGAGCTATGTGAAATAAGGTGCAAGAGGAAGAAAAACAGGACCAAGTTAAAGTTACAGAACTGTGGTAAAGAGGTTACTGAAGCCTTTATATATTCCATCCAGTTCGAATATCTCCCAAGCTGAATAAAATAGTCTGTAGGTATACCAACAACAAAACGTTATCAAGCCATCGCACTGAAAGGGTTAAGCCGTATTTCTACTGGCATGAAAGTTTTCACCACTTCTTCCTTAGGGACCTCTCTTGCTTATTACATATTAATCTTCTCTTGTGGATTACTTATACGTTGTTATTGACATGTGCTTTGCTGCTGAGACGTGAACTGATTATCTTTTTTCTCCAGGGTCATTACCTGATGGCACAGGCACAGAGATTATAAGAATCACATTAATATGATCTTTTGTCATTAGGAATTATTTTGGAGAGGGACGCCTTCACATGCTGGGATCGATGTAAGCAGGTGGCTCCCCCGTCTGGTTATACACACACGCCCCTCAACCCTACCATTGTCCCAGGAAGGGTGTGGGGTGGTGGTGGACTACAGACAAAAGGCAGCTTCAGCCTTCAGTATAACGGGTTCACGTCCAGCTGAGCCTGGTACCCATAAAATTAACAGAAAACGAGATTGCTACCACGCAATAGTTCTAATGGGTCCCATACACACCTAGGCCGTCCAGTCAGGCCGCCTGCACAAATCAACGTGTTTGGTGTGTGTGTGTGTGTGGTCGACATCAGGCAGCCTGAATGTCAGCCGATATCGATCAAACGCTCTCAGTTTTGCCAGAACAGGTCGGTTGTGCGGACAAATAGGCTTGAGTGTGTCTGGGGCCCTAAAGAGCCGAACGTCTGTCTTTCCTTTGTGATCCTGACGTTTGACCGATTGTCAGCTTACTAGCATCTCTTACTTAGCGATGTGTGTTGTGCATAATATCTTTATGTTCCTTTTCATGCTAATTTGCGTCATTTTAATACTGACGTAGCCTGCATAAGTAACAAACATGAAAATGTCACTGTACCAGGTACAGAACTAAACTTGTGGGGTTGAGGTGCTAGAGAGCCTCACGAGCTGACAGAAATACAACCCTGTAGCAAGTCGTATTCTACGTGGCGTTGGAGGCTCTGTAGCACCTTTCCAATGCAAGTTACACCTTAATATATTCTTTTGTGTGTTCTTTGTGTTGCTTTCATAAACATAGTTCTGCACAAATACCATACAAGGGGATAGTGAGGTGTTATGTGCTGAATAAGTCGCTGAGTCAGAGATGCTACGAATACCTCATATTCCACTTATAATGCTATCCAGATTCTCATTAATCTCGTCACTTTCTGGACTAACACTTCAGCCTTACTTACTTATTTCTGAATGTGGCTAGTCAATTCTCGTTCGTATGAACTGCCTGGAAGAATTTGGAATTTCGAGGAGAGACAGCAAATAAGGAAGTAAAGGAGAGCTGTAGTGTTGTTACAGTTATCCTTGAAAACACTAGAAATATCTGGAAATGATTTGGCCATGTAGAGAGAATAGAAAATGAGAGACTGACCGGTAGACTGTCTATAAGTGAGACGGAGGGGGGCAGAGGAAGAAAAACACCGAGGATGAGATGGAGGGATGGGGTGGAGAGGTACCGTGTGTGAGGGAAGGGGGTGTGAGCTGGATAGAGGGCAGGTTGATGGCGGAAAATAGGGTAACACGAAGGGGATTCGTTTGGGATCACCCCTTTCAGGGATTAAGGCGTTTGGCTATAGATAGATAGATGAACAGATTATCTTGATGCAGTCTGTGTTGATATCTAAACGACACGAAAGGTGCAAGAGAATAGAAAGGTGTGTTTTGCAAAATATGTCAGTCAGGAAAGGTGTTACTAAGCGTCTGATATCACTTAGAACACGAACCTCACTCACATAAACGGAGGTGTGCTTACGTGTGCAGGTGGTTGAGGTGGAGGTAGTGCTGATGGTGTGTGAGGACGGTGGCCAGGTAGGGCGGGGAGTTGGTGGCCGAGGTGGAGAGTAGACCCAGAGCAGCACCCACCACATCCTGCAATACAGTACACTTAACATTTAGGGCTGTATTCTAATTGGGTTTGGAATATTTAGCAAGGCCCCTTCCTAAACGATTTATTTTGCACTTTACATCGCAGTATCCTCTTTTGTATTACTGATCCAAAATGTGTCGGTATTAAATTGGAAAAAAAAAACAGCTTACGAGACAATGTTCAGATGCAATGGGCAAAATAAATCGTTTAGGAAGAGGTGCTACAAACCGTCCTACCCCACCGAAGCATGTGGGTAAACCAAACGTAGTACCCAACGCATTCCCCAATACAGTACACACAGTAGCTAAACAACACCATACTATATCAAGTGTGTGAGAAGACCAAACGTAGCATCCACCACATCCTGCAACACATAAACAGCACTGAAAAACATAGCCTGTACCAGAACATCAAGTACGTGAGCAGACCAAACTCAGCATCCAACACACCCTGCAAAATAGCACACACAGCAACGAACAACACAGTCAGCACCATAATATCGAGTGTGTGAGCAGACCAGACATAGTCCCCAACACATTCTGCAACACAAAACCCTGATCAACACAGCACGCACCTCTGCATTAATTAACACATCCAATGCTATACAATGGCGCCCAGAGGAACAGGCACATTAGGCAAGTGTCTGTAGTGAAGCTCGTGAGCTCACTGTGTTCTCCGTCAGGTAGCAAGTAAAATATAGGCCTGACTAGTCTTATGCTGTAAACAGCCAAATTTTACACAGGGGACGTGAAGGCCATGCGATGAAGCTGACATACTTTCTGTCAGTTGTATCAGATCTGTAATTTTAATTGACAAAATTCAACCTACACAGCACACACAAAGGAGCCCCATCGTAATAAGAACGCATACGAGTTTAGAGGTCAGAGACCATTTTGAATTTGCCTTATTAGTTTACTTTACCAAAAGGCACCGGCCAGGCTACAGGTGTCACTGTTGTACAATATCAGCATAAAGCCAGGAAGTGTTTGTGGTCAGTTAAGCCACTGGTAGAGCGTACATCCTCCATGCCTTGCCAAAATGATAAATACAAAACAAACACTGTGTCCTTGCCCGTTGATGCATTCACTCGAAGGGGGGAGAGGGAATCGTCTGATATTTTAACTCTACTTCTCAGATTTCTCTTCCGGCTGTTATTCTAAGATGAGAGAGGTTTGCTAAGTTTCTCTGCCTATAGAGATGATGTTTTTAATCCAATGCGTCAGAGGAAAGTGACGGATTCGTCAAATTATGAAGCAGACCCTGTGGAATAACTAAAACGCACTCAGAGAACGCATACCTCCACCAGCACCGGTAGACTATGATTTACTGCTGTAGTCCATCTTTCCTATTACGCGAATACTTTTGCGGTTTCACCTAGTCAACTAGATAGAACCCAGAGAGCGCATACCTCCACCAACACCAATAATTTTATTATTTACTGCTGTAATTTCCCTTTTCTATCAAGCAAATTCATCTACCATCTCACAAAATTCTACGGTCTTAGTTTGCCCTGCTGCACAGCTTCAGAAAGCGCGTACCTCCTCCAACGCCAGTGATATTTATCGTTTATTCCTACATCAGAATCCGCATCCACCTCAAAATCTAATCATCACTTCCTTGACCCACTGCCCATCTATCCACCAAATTTCACTGAAATCCGATAACAAGTTTTTACTATATCTTGTACACAAGCAGAACCAGATGAATATATAAAATCCGTATAACTTCGTTGGCGGGGATAATAAGCTTACTTCTCCGATCGTACCCGCATCACATTATCCTCTCGTCAAGAATATCACAAAATTTCATCATGATCTTCCCACAAATTCAAATGATGTCGGGGACACCTCCAGTGACCAAAATATAACACACTGGAAGCAGATAATACTAAATTTGATAATATCTGTCTATCTGTCTTTCTTTCTTTCTATTTTTCTTTTTTTTCCCTTTCTGCGTTTGTCTGCCTGCCTGTCTGTCTGTCTGTCTGTCTGGGAATCCTAAATGATAAAACACAAAACAGAAGGCAAGTGCTGGAAATGAAGTGTTTAACTCTTTATTTCGATGACGTACTTTCTGTTTTATATTTGCTGCCTGTCATTAACCCCATTAATATGAGCGATCTTTCTTAAACTGAATGAGCGTGGAAGTAGACGCACTACACTGGAGAGTGTCAATTAGACTATTAACCCCTTTTATATTTGCTGCCTTTCATTAACCCCATTAATATGAGCGATCTTTCTTAAACTGAATGGGCGTGGAAGTAGACTCACTACACTGGAGAGTGTCGATTAGACTATTAACCCCTTCATTCCGAGGACGTATTTTAGTATATTCATCTTTTGTCATCTCCAGCTTCCTGTTTTCACCTTAGGATAGACTTTCCGATCTGGCTTTCATTAACCCCTTTAATATAAGCGACCTTTCTTAAACAGAATAAAATCGTCTGGAGAAAGCTATATAAACTAAAAGAAAGTACCATTGTTGTGAAGGAGTTAGTGTGATATGGCCATATGGAAAGAAAGGCGATGAAAGATTGATACAGATATTCAGAACTTAAGATTAAAATTGGAGGGAATGAAGATGAAGAAAAGTCATGAAGGTTGTGGAAGGATGCAGTGAGAAGCTTTAGCTCTTTCACACAGACGACGTACTTCTTAACTGCTTCTTCTTGGGGTCCCCTGATGATTTTAGTCAGTCTAGGACACTCTTCATACTGGAGGGGGGTTAGATGTACCTGTCATCTCTCTTTCCAACCCATTCAGTCGTCAAGGGATGGCAGGGACCAAATAGGTTGACTTTCATGAAATGCCTGAATGTCGGGGAAGAGGAGATGACAATAAAATTATGAAACAAATAAATTTGGAATGAAGTGGTATGGAGAGGGTGACTGGTTGAGAATACCCTACTAAATGGTAATTAGACACAGTCAAGCACTTGAGGTAAATAGTTGGATAACCACCAAAGAATAACTGGAAATGAATTTCCTTAGTGTAAACCATTGTACGCAACAGCTGCCACACACACTTAAAACACAACAGGTTTGAGAGAGAGAGAGAGAGAGAGAG
>JAGKTI010020961.1:0-16017 GCA_018397915.1 Birgus latro | reverse complement strand
ATGAAAAATTTAAATTGAAAGCAGGAAATTATGATTAACATTTAGGGTAATTTTTTAACACATTTACAGCATGATGAAAACAAGTTAGACACAAAAATCATTATGGAAATCACCTTGCACACAGTTTATGCATGAGATTAATGATATGGAAAGAACAAAACAAGGAATTTTGATGAAGTTAGGGTTACGAAAAAGAAGCCGCCGTCTATAACTCGCTCTATCACCTCAGACTTTGACACGAAGAAATTGCACCACACAACCTTAGCAATTTACAGTCACCAGCACTTTTCACCAACACTTTCCACAACGTTTTTTTTGCATAACTGGGATCACATCACTTCACTGCACTGTACATAACAGTAAATTCCCGTGTGGTCTAGTGACGAGTCCTGGAGCCTGAACTTCTCAGCAGCAGCTTTCAGCTCCGTTCCACGTACCAACACACCTGCGGCACATTCTTGTCGTTACCAAATCAGCATGGATCGGTCGATGTCTGCATACTTAGGACTAAACATCACCTTCCTCTCCATGTTTCGTTTGGTCTTCGAAGCAAAATCAGCCATGTACTGCTGTAGTTTGTCTCAGGACTTCTTGATATCAAACAAGGTGGAGCGAGGGAGATTGAATTCACGACGAATCCGTGATGTTGGCCACCCGGCGTCCATCATTTCCAATACCCTTCCCTTTTCTTCTCCAGAGTCAGAACCACTTTCTTCCTCTTCTCAGGTGGCGGGGCCATCATCACACACATGATGAAGAAGGTGAAGAGCAGTATCAAGCACTGTAGGAGGTAGGGTATCACCACAAAAGCAATCACTTCGGCCGCCATTGTCGGTGTTCACGAGGCAGCAACTGAGTGGGTAATGGCAACCGACAGACAGGCGCCATGCGCTTAAACACAGCCGATCGACGCGCGCGGGAAATTAAAACTGACGCGGTCAAAAAATCGAAATTTTTTCGATTTTTTGTAAATTTTTCGGCATTTTGGGGGTTGGGCAGCCCACAATATCCGAATAGTGAGTATAAAGGTGAATGTAGGGAAGAGTAAAGTGATGGTCTTCGAGAGAAGTGAAGCCAGTGAATGTACAGTGAGACTGGATGGGAAGGATATGGAGAATGTGAGTGAATTTAAGTACTTGGGCAGTGTGATGAGTAAGGATGGAAGTCTGGAGGGTGAAGTGCTCGAAAGGGTGCAGCAGGGAAGGAAGGTTGCTGGTTCGTTGAAAGCAGTGATAAGAAACAGGGAAGTGAGCATGGAAGTGAAAAAGTTGTTACATGACTAATTTGATACCAACTCTGACGTATGGAAATGAAGCTTGGACCCTGTTGGAAGGACAGAAGTCAAGAGTGAGAGCAGTGGAAATGAGTTATTTGAGAGGAGCATGTGGAGTAACATGGAGAGACAGACTAACAAATGAGGAAGTGAAGGAGCATTGTGGTGTGGTTGAGGATGTGATGGGAAGCGTCAGGAGAAGCAAATTAAGGTGGTTTGGGCATGTGGAGAGGATGGAGAGTGAAAGACTGACAAGGAGAGTGTATGTGAGTGAGGTGGAGGGGGCGAGAGGGAGGGGGAGGCCGAGGATGAGATGGAGGGATGGAGTGGAGGGGCATATGAGAGAGGGGGGTGTGAGTTGGGAGCATGGTAGTGAAATGGCAGAGGACAGAGTGACATGGAGGCGATTTGTTTGTGGCTACCTCGTGCGGGATTAAGGCGTCTGGCAATAGATAGATAGATAGAGTATGTCCGAGTATTGGACATCCGAATAATGGAGGGATTACTGTATATTGCTTTTCACACAATAATATAGGCGATATAAGCGTTGTTCCCTCAACAAATACATCAGCATATTGCACCTACCTTGGTGATGTTCCCTCCTCATTACTTCTGTTCATTACTAACTCTGGTGCCACGTAATCTTTGTCCTCCACATCAGGAATCACTTTCACCTTGAATTTCGTCGTCAGAGTGACCGTGGTGCTACATGTCTTTACTGGGTAGGTCACTGCTAACAAGTGAGTTGCGAGAAAATGGTGAACCCCCTGGGGGGGGGGGGCGGTTTGAACAGGGACAGGCAGTGTTGCCACCTGGCTGGGGATAGAGGAAGGCCTTCCACATATGCCTACCAAAAATCACCCACGAGTCTTGAAAAATGTGCAAACGACGGGCCTTGCAACTGACTGACGTACAAGGCACATCGGTGGGTCTCACCATGAAAAAAAAGTTGCGACATGAATCGTACGTCGGGGGGACGGGGCGGGTTTAAAAAAATCCCGATGGTGGTCACTTGTCTAACAGGGACCCTCAGCGATCCACAGCCTATCACAGGTTGAAAGTAAGAGTAGTGACCGTTAACTCAAAGGATATCAGTGCAGATCCTAGTCTGTGCTTATATTACCTTGTTTGCATTGTGTAAATTGAGAAATGTATAATGACGTAACGCAACACTATGAACGGGTATGTTAAGTTTACGGGGTGTGGATGTACAATGCACAGTGTGGATGTTTAGGGGTGGTGTGGCAGCCTTGCCTGGCACTTTTCAGGTAGGCAGCAGTCAATCAGGCCCTAGCTCGGTTCACTCCACTGAGATGAGGAGGAGGAGGAGGAATTACATAGAAATTACATAGGAAAGCAGCAACAGCAGTGGCAGGAGGAGGAGGAGGAGGAGGAATCATTCAAATCTTCAAAATCCCACCTTCATCTCACAAGCAATACTATCACTGCAAAACTGTTACATTCTCCTTTATACATGTTAACTTTGCCATATGACTGATATGATCTTTTGCTTGTATGATATTAACATTCTAGCACCCTTTTTTCAATACAGTTTACCCTCGATTCTACGGGCCCCGAATCAACAGATTTCAGAAGCAATGGACAATATTTGCTGGCAGAGAATCGCTCCGGACACCGGTCATTTGTCCGTTATTTGAAAGTTTGTCATTTCTAACTACTGTACATACGGTATTTCTCTTTACAGGTACAAACATAAATGATACTGTAGTTGAACAAAAAAAATTACTGTAACAAGATACTGTACTGTACTGCACAGTACACCATGAGGCAAGTCGTAATATAATGGGTCCATAGAAAACCGGATATTGTGAGGTAAACTTGTCCGCGATAGCGCCACTGCACCTCATCTTCAATACCATCGTATTCGTTTGCTATTTTTCGAGTTTTGGGTTATTTTTCCCTTCATTTTCAAGCAGCAAACTTTTTCAAGCAATGGACACTTGTCCCCCCCATTAGTGCATTGAATCGAGGGGCAACTGTATATGATTACCATTTTCACTTGAAAAATTGCTACCAACCCCAATGAAGCATCTTTTTCTGATACATAGCTTCCATTTATGCTTGTACAGTTGGCACTATCTCTATGCTCAATACACTAATCTCTCAGTTATCTGTTGTCGCAATATCCAGCCTAACGTAATATCTGGCGCTTTTTGTTTAGCTCTATTAAAACAACATCTGGTGAAATTAGGCAATATCCGGCTCAGAAACAGGAAGCAATCAGCAGTACTATGTATTCTCTGGCAGGAAGATGTATCATCCAGCCCAAACACAGGACCCAATCAATGCATGGGAAAACTCTGCAACACTCCAGCCAATCACAGTCCACTGCAGGAGTGACCCACTTGACACGCCAAGCCTATCGTTGCTCTTGCATTCTCTCCTGTGGACACTGTACATATATCTGTGCATTCTACATTTGTGACCCACACGGTGGCTAAACCCTAGTGCTGTGACTTAGTCTGTGGCCTCCCATGCCTCACTTGTTGCTCCAGTGCTGTGACTAACATTGTGGCCCCTCAGTGCTCCAAGCCCTAGTGCTTTGACTACTGTACAGCGAGGAAGTATACGTGTGTGTTGTGCATTTGTGACCCATGCGGTGGCTACCCCCCAGTGCTGTGACTTTGCCTGTGGCCTCATGTGTCTTGCTCATTACTGTAGTGCTGTGACTTCCATTGTGGCCCCTCAGTGCTCCTTGCCTTAGTGCTCCAACTACTGTGTGGTGAAGACATACTGTATACAGATATGTGCACTGTGCATTTGTGACCCACACAGAGCCTACCCCCGAGTGCTGTGACTCTGCCTGTGGCAACATGTGCATTTGTGACTTCCTTTGTGGCCCCTCAGTGCTCCATGCCCTAGTTCTCTGACTACTGTATAGTGAGGAAGTATATGTGCACTGCGCATTTGTGACCCATATGGTGCTTAGCCCCCAGTGTTGTGACTGCCTGTGGCCACATGTGCCTCACTCACAGCTGTAGTGCTGTGACTTCCCTTGTGGCCCATCAGTGCTCCATTCCTAAAGTGCTCTGACTACTGTACCCTAGTTCTGCATGATGGCTGAGTTTGTGGCTTTTGTGGCAATGCCCTGGCTGTTGCAGGTCCTGTATGCCTTGAGCATGGACCTAGTTAATGTCTGCATGGCTCCTCTACCACCTTCTACGAGGCATCATGTTGTTTTCTCCATGGTGGGGGTGCTCACCATCTACTCACTCAATGTAATACTTCTCTCAGGTGCCTGCTCTTTCCTCTCTTCCTTCTTTCCATCCTTCCTCTTCTGTCTTTCTTTCCTTCATTCTTTCCTCTTCCTTCTGTCTATGGGTGACTCTACACTCAGTGACAAGCCAAATTTTTTCCTGCACACCAGGAAACCATTTACTACGCTGAGTCGTAACCATATAAGCAAATTATGGTGCCTGGTGGTTTGGTGAGCAATGGTGCTTGGTGGGTTAGTGGGCAATTAAGCTGGTGCAAGTTTATATCCAAGGAGTGGTTGGGGTTCATTACTCACGTAATGCCACTCAGAGATGAGTGAGGCTGGTTACTCTCATCTTAAATGTCATGACCTACTTGCCTAGCCCCAGGCTCTTACACTCCTCATGGGGAAACACTGGATTAAATGATGAATGAATGAATGAGAAGAAGATGGAGATAACTGAAAAGATGGAGCAAGGATGGACCATTGCAGGGGTGAACAGCACTATGACATGTCCTGGACCACATTGCAGGATCTACGGAAGAACAAGGAATAGATCAAAATGTTCTTCCATGATGAACATGGTGCGACTCTTCAACGGAATGAGCATAGGATGATGGCCGAGTCATGCTATGGTGAACTCGAACAAACCTGTCTGAAGTGGCTCTGATAACAGTGTGGCAGTGGCGAGACTATGCGTTCTGTCGAGCTTAAGGCTGCAGCTACCAAGTTTGCTGACCAATTGGGGATCATGGATTTTAAGGCCTCTGAAAGTTAGCTGACTCGGTTCAAACTCTGACATGGGCTCCTTAACAAAAGTACTTATGGAAATGCTTTAGATGCAGAAACAGAAGTAGATGAGTTTTCCACAAACCTTAAAAAATCTGATTGATGAAGAAGGTCTACGTCTCAATCAGGTTTATAACGTTGATAAAACTTGTCTCTTCTTCAGGTGTTTGGAATAATACATTAGCTGACAAGAAGAAGTTGATACCTGGTTGTTAAGTGAACAAACAGCATGTCTCTGCTTGAATTATGCCAATGCAACAGGTTTACATCGTCTGAAACCAGATATGGTGGGCATGAAAAACAGCCACTTTGTCTCCGGGGGTTGATGGATAATATCCCAGTGATTTATTTCCACTTGCTGAAGGCTTGGTTCACAGTCAAGATCTTCAAGGAATGGTTCTACAATCATGCTGTGAAGGAGATTATCTAATATCAAATGGAGCGTCTTGGCCTTGCCGGCAACCAAGTGAAGGCTCTGCTCCTTTTTGACAATGCTCCAATTCATCCTTCTGAGAAGAGTTAATTGGAGATGGAAATCGCATTAAGGTCATGTTCTTGCCTCCTTATCTGACATCCATCTTGCAACCAATGGACCAGGATATTAGTGAGGCAATAAAGCAGCTGTACCAGAAGAGGTTTATGGAGAGAACTTGCTGCACTTACACCTGAGCATGGATGGAACAAGCTCCTCAAGGGTGAGGAGGCTATTGCTGGCTTCACTGGATTCGAAGCTCAGGACTTCGTCTGGTGGATGGAAGCTACAGGAGAACAAGTAACTGAGGACACCATCCATGATTGGCTGGAGGTGGAAAAGGGAGACCCTGGGTACCAGACTATGTCCGACCAGGAAATCATCAAGTCTGTGACTGCAGGGGCAATAAGGATGCAGGGTAGGAGGAAGAAGATGATGATGATGATGATGTGGCTGATATCCCGAGGCTCCAGCAAGTCCATGATGCGGTGGACGTCCTTCTAGACCACTGCAAGCATCCCAGTCACCAGGCCATCTTTACCAATGCCATGGCCACCTACTCCTGAGAGGGCCATGAAAATGTTATAAAGCTGTAGTTGAGAAGGATCACCAGGCAGTCCTTCATAACATTTTTCCATCCGGTAATGCCTGCCACTCCACCATCCCAGCCTTCAGCCTCTTCGCATTGTCCTCTGTTGTCCCAACCTTCAACTTCCTTGCAGTGGTCTCTGTCACCCCAGCCCTCTACCTCCTCACGTCGGCTCATTCACCCCAGCCAGGCACCACCTCAGCCACTGCTCATTCATCTTGGCCAGCCACTTCTGGCACAACACCATCGGTGTCACAACCAGGCACCTCTGTAATGGCACCATCATCTCAGCCTTCTGCCTCTTCAAGGGTGGAATCTCTGCCAGAGTTCTCACCCCTGTCAGAGGCATCATTGGATATCCACCTCACATCCTCTGCTACTCCTTCTCTGGTGCCAACTACAGCACCCTTGGCTGAGACAGATGCTGAGGTGGAGGAGCTGAAGTAATATTTGTGGGTGCCATTCACCACTTGACCACACGATTAAGTGCACTGTACTGCATGGTGTACTACTCTACTCTCTATCGATGCCAACACTTGATGGGTACAGTATAATTATATTATGGACTGTATTACTGTACTACAGTACTGACACAGTACAACTGTACTGTGTCAATACTGTATTGTATTTTATACTTAATTCTAATCTTTTACTCATGGGTAATACTGTAGGAAAGTTTTTAGGATAGAGGGTCAAGATGGATAGCTTAGGTTAGTGACAAAATTACCTGGCTCGAAGTCAAATGGACAGCCAACTGGGGGTACCTATGCAATATCCAGCGTGGGGGTTGGCTGAATTACACCGTATAACTGAGAAAATACTGTGTATGATCAAGTGTCATTTAACATTTTTTCCCAAGAAAGTAACCCTACTGTATGCAGTCAGGCCTCATTATACATGTGTTTGGCATGTGATAAATTGACAGAATTATGAACTACGAGTAAAGGTTACAGTATACTCTGTTATGCATTAACCCGCCCCCTCCCCCCAACGTATGATGCACGTCAAAACGTTTTTTCATGCTGAGACCCACCGATGTACCTCGTATGTCAGTCAATTGCAAGGCCCGTCGTTTACACATTTTTCAAGATTCACAGGGGATTTTTGGTAAGAATGTGTGGGAGACCTTCCTCTATCCCCAGCCAGGTAGCAGCATTGCCTGACCCTGTGAAACCCCTCCTCCCTTGGTGCTATTTTCTCGCAACTCACCTGTTAGCAGTGACCTGGCAAGTAAAGACACGTAGCACCACAGTCTCTCCAATGATGAAATTCAAGGCAAAAGTGATTCCTGAAGTGTAGGACAAAGATTACGTGGCACCAGGGTTACTAATGAACAGAAGTAATGAGGAGGTAACATCGCCAAGATAGGTGGGATATGCTGATGTGTTTGGTGAGGGAACAACGCTTATATTGCCTATATTATTGTGTGAAAAGCAATATACTCTTGTACTACATATAAATTTGTACCAAATAAATAAATATCAAATGATGGCATGTAGTTTTGGTTGTTTCCCTTGCATAGGGAGCGTTTTTTATGGAGAGCGGCGTCACAGAAACTGGTAGCCAGGTGAGACATCTCTCACCTGTTTAGGATATTTTTCACATCAGATGAGCACTATCTCACTGAATTTTCGATGTTTCGCACCAAAAGCGGATGTTTGAGCCAAAAAAAAGATAAGTTGAAAATCGGTCAGGTTATGGGGGTGGGTTGGGTAAAAAAGCGGTCAGGACAGGGCAGGTTAACAATATTGCACTTGGTTATACAATACTGGTAATTATTACAGCCACATAGGACGATTCCGTGCTTACACGGTGCCTCCGGTGCAAGGTGAGTCAGATGTTTAACCCAATGGCTGCCCAGTGTTTAGATTCATTGTAATCGTCTCATTTTTGTTCCATTTTGTGTGTGCAAGACCCCTGAAACACTAATCCTACTACTAAATAACCGTGCAAGTGTGTAACAAATAGTGCAGTATGCGACATTAAGCGGACAGCTAACTTTTTTTTTTTTTAATGCAACAAAGAAGGAACCAAAGGCCATGGGCCCGCACACTGTTCCTTCCAAGAAAAAGCAAAAACAATACAAAAGAGAGCCAAATTCAAGATCCATTCATTTCGAGATGCCTAGACACACTGCGTTTGAATGACTGGAGATCGTAGGAAGTAGGGAATACAGACAGAGGAAGACAGTTCCAGAGTTGACCAGTTGCATAAATGAAGGACTGGGTGTAACGGTTAACTCTTGCATTAGAGAGTTGGACAGAAAAGGGATGAGAGTTTGTTGCTAGACGGGTACTACGTGCCCGTTGTAGAGGTGGAGGGATGCAAGCAGACAGTTCAGAGGAACAGTGACCGTTGAAGTAGCGATAGAAGAGAGATAAAGAAGCAACAGTGCAGCAAAGAGACAAAGGTTGAAGGGAATCAGTAAGAGGAGGAGAGTTAATGAGACGAAAAGCCTTTGACTCCACCCTATTGAGAAGAGCTGCATGTGGGGAGCCTCCCCACACATGAGAGTTGTACTCCATACACAGGCTAATAAAACCTGTGTACAAGGTCAACAACTGTGCAGGGGTAAAGAAAGTTCGGAGTCGGCTTAGCACACCTAATCTCTTGGAAGCAGATTTCACAAGAGATGTAATATGTTCTTTGCAAGACAAATCCCGAGAGAATGAAACCCCTAGCATGTTCAAGGATGATGCAGGACTGAGCTGGACATTCTTAAACATTAGTGGGTAATTCTGAGGAAGATTTAGTCAGGTAGCTAAGAATAAGAACTGAGTTTTTGATTCATTAAAAATAACAAGATTATTTTTACCCCAATCAAGTGAGACATTAGGTGTGCCATAGCCTCATCCCTTGTTAGTTGAAGTAACTGCCGAGATGGACGTTGCGGAAATCGAATGAAAAGGTGAAGGGTGGAATCATCAGCATATGAGTGGACAGGGTTAGACATACAGCTTAGAAGGTCATTGATGAATAAAAGGAAGAGAGTTGGTGATAGGACAGAGCCCAGAAGAATACCACTGTTGATAGGTCTAGGAGAAGAACGATGGCCGTCTACAACAACAGCTATAGAACGACCAGAAAGGAAGCTAGAGATGAAGGCACAGATAGAAGGATAGAAACCGTAGGACGGCAGCTTGGAAATCAAAGATTTATGCCAGACTTGATCGAAAGCCTTTAAGATGTCAAGTGCAATGGCAAAGCTTTCGCCAAAGTCCCAAAAGGAGGATGACCAGAAGTCTGAAAGGTAGGTGAGCGGACTGCCAGTACAGCGTCCCTGACGGAACCCATACTGACGATCAGAAAGAAGGTTGTGACAGGAAAGATGCTTTAAAATTATTCTGTTAAGAATTGACTCGAAAACTTTTGAGACACAGGATGTTAAAGCAATTGGACGATAGTTAGAGGGTTGGGAATGGTCACCCTTCTTTGGGACTGGCTGAATGAGAGCAAACTTCCAGCAAGAAGGAAAGGTACAAGTTGACAGACAGAGGCAAAAGAGTTTACCTAGGCAGGGTGTAAGCACAGAAGCACAGTTTTTGAGGACAACAGGAGGGACTCCATCAGGCCCATATGCCTTGTTAATACTGAGGCCAGTGATGGCAGAAAATACATCAGTTGAAGAAATTTTAATGTCAGACATGAGGAAGTCTGAGGGGGGAAGTGATGGAGGAACAGCACCGGAATCGTCTAAGGTAGAATTGGAGGAGAAAGTCTGAGTGAGGAGATCTGCTTTATCAGTAGAAGAAATAGCTACAGAGCCATCAGAGTAGAAAAGAGGAGGGAAGGATGATGAGGTAAAGTTGTTAGAAAGGTTTTTGGCAAGGTGCCAGAAGGAGTGATATTGAAACTTGTGACTTGGAAATCATGTCTGGAAAGGATATCACTCCAAGTAGGTTCGAATCCTCGCTGGGGCAGGGAACAGTTTAAGGATTTGAAATTCAGCAAATCAGGCTTTACTGATCTACCAGAAGACCCGCCGACATGTCGTAAAAATACCCCCGCTAATACCAATACACCAGTCCTGTATGAGACAGCCCTAGCATGTATTCAATATGGACGGTGGGTGTTAGCGCCAAAGTGGTGACATGGTATGTAGGAGGACTGTTGGGCCATGATAGCAGGCTGTAAAGCCTATGCCCAGAGTCGGACACATAAAAAAAAAAAAAAAAAAGTGGAAAGCTTGGTGCTACTGAAGGTATGCCTAAGGTATGGTTTTGTTTTTGATCTTAGCTTATGGCCCCTTCCCTAAACCAACTGAACTCAAGGTACAACGACCTCAGTACACAATAAATAATTTTGCAATGTTTTCACCTGACGAAACCCCATTGCATATGAGGTATGACTATACTGAGGAACTTCATAAACACCTGTGAGACAGAGTACAGTAATTCCATCAATTACCGAGTTAGAAATCCATCCATCCATCCATCATCCAAACCTATGTTGCCCCATGAGGAACGTAGGAGCCCGGGGCTAGGCAAGTTGGTCCTGACACTTAACCCGTCATGTCCCGACTGATTTCCTACTTCCGATACCCCCCCGTCCCAAGCAATTTTAATTTTTTTTTTTTTTTTACCTCAAACCTTCGATTTTGGTGAGAAACATCGAGAATTCATAGAAAAATCGCCCTCCTGAGCCTATAAATGGTGCTACAGGTGATGAGTCAGCCTTACCTTTTGTTCTTTCTCAGGGTATCTGGCCTCAAAGAAAACGAACTATGGGAGGGTAAACTAATTCAAGCCACTTTGAATTACATATTTATTTATTTGGTATGAATTTATGTGTAGTAGAAGACTATACAGTAACCTCTATACTATCCGGATGTCCACTATCCGGATACATCACTATTCGGACACTGAGGGCTGATGGCCGAAACCCCAAAATTGCAAAAAAAAAATAAAAAAAAAACAAGATCTGATTTTTCCCGACAGAGTCAGTTTGAATTTCCCGCGCGTGCCGACTAGCTCCCTTCCTGTCCAATCTCCCTCCTACTAGTTCTGTCTCAACTCCCGTGAACAGTGGACGGCTGTCCGATCGTTTGCGGTATTTTCGTTTTTGTTTAAATAATCAAAAGTCATAATTTTTCTGGTTACATTTTATTTACTTCATGCTTTGTGTCCCATATTTGAGTACATAGGGTGTGAAAAGGAGATTTTCTCAGTAATAATCATGTCTCTTCCTTATGTTCATTATGTAGTCAGCTGGCAAACACCCCTGCCTTACTCACCTCAAATTCATCATTTTTGGGTTAAAATTCGATTAATTCAGTGGGGGAGGCGGCGGCCGGATTGGTAGAGAGTTGGCCTACAGTCCTAATGGACCCAGGTTCGAATCCCCACTGGGGCAGGGAACAGTTTAAGGATTTGAATTTCTTGAAAAGCAGACTTTACTGATCTACCAGACGACCTGCCGACATGTCGTAAAAGTAACCCCGCTATACCAATACACCAGTCCTGTATGAGACAGCCCTAGCATGTATTCAATACGGACGGTGGGTGTTAGCGCCGAAGTGGTGACATATGGAGGTGTATGGATGTAGGAGGACTACTGTGAAGTGATAATGGGCTGTAAAGCCTATGCCCAGAGTTGGTCACCAAAAAAAAAAAAGTGTAGTTAAACGCTGGATTACTGGACATGCTTCAAGAGTAATTATGACCACTGTAAAAATCTTAGAGATGGGGGTAAACAACAATCATGGACATGTAAGTAAACATTGTCATCTGCTAAATATTTTCCATAATCACTTCTAAATCCTCATTCTCTGGTTACATTTTATTTACTTCATGCTTTTGTGTCCCATATTTGAGTGCACACACTGTGAAAGAGGTGATTTTCTCAGTGACTACCATGTCTCTTACATATGTTCACTATCTATTCAACTGGTGAACATTTTTGCCCCACACACCTCTGAATCATAATTTTTCTGGTTACATTTTATTTACTTCCTGTTTTGTGTCCCATATTTGAGTGCATAGGCTGTGAAAAGGTGATTTTCTCAGTAATAATCATGTCTCTTCCTTATGTTCATTATGTAGTCAGCTGGCAAACACCCCTGCCTTACTCACCTCAAATTCATCATTTTTGGGTTAAAATTCGATTAATTCATGCTTTGTGCCAATGATTTATGTGAATGGGGTCTTAATTAAGTGCCATGCATGTCCGATAGGGAGGTAGGTAGGTGGTTTTCTGATTTAGGTTAGGTTTCAAGAATGACAGGTGCTGTTGGTGAACAGTGAACACCTTTGCCATACCTAACTCTTTTTCTGGTAAAAATTTATTTACTTGATGCTTTGTATCCCATATTTTAGTGCATAAGATGTGAGAAATGATGATTTTCATAGTGACTGCCATGTCCGATACTTATTTACACTTAGCTGCCAACTCATGAACATCTATGCCTTACTTACCTCAAAATCATCATTTTGGGGTTAAAATTCAATGAATTCATCCTTTGTGTCCATTATTTAATGCATATGGTGTGAGAAAGGGTGATTTTCATACTGATTTCCATGTCTGATACTTACACTTGCTGGCAAGTTATGAGCACCTATGCCTTACTCACCTCTAAATCATCATTTTTTGGTTAAACTTCAGTTAATTCATGCTTTGTGTGCACTATTTATGTGAAAGGGGACTTAAATAAGTGCTAGGCATGTCCGGTAGGGAGGTAGGTAGGTGGTTTTCTGATTTAGGTTAAGTTAGGTTAGGGTCATGAATGACCAGTGCTGGAGCTTCAGGGCCACTATCCGGACAAGACCACTGTCCTGACATGCCTTTGGCTCTATTACGTCGGATAGTGGAGGGATTACTCCATTGGTTTTCACACAATTATATAGGCAATAGAAGCATTGTTCAGTCACTAAACACATCCACATATGGCACCTTCCTTTACGACATAACCACCTCATCACTTCTGTTTGTTTCTTGCTCTAGCTTCTTTATTTCTTTGTTCTCCACCTCAGGAATCACTTTCACCATGAATTTCGTCATTGGAGGGACTGTGGCGCGACATGTCTTTACTGGCCAGGTCACTGCTAAAAGGTGAATTGCCGAGTGTGGGGGGGAGGGGGGGTCAGGTGGGGCCAGGCAGTATCCCCACTTGACAGCAGATAGAGGAAGGTCTCCCACATATGCCTACCAAAAATCACCCGTGAAACTTGAAAATTGTGCAAATGACTGACCTTGCAATTGCGTAACATACGAGTACATCGATGAGTCTAGCTGTGACAAAACGTTGCGACGTAACCATACCCTTAGGTTAAGATGAAAGTGACCAGCCTCATTCATCCCTGAGTGGCATTACATGAGCAGTAAACCCCAACAACCCCTTGGATACAAACCTGCACAAACCCAATCCAACTGCAGTGCATTAATTACCCAGTAAACCACCAGGCGCCGTAATCTGGTTATATGGTTACCACCCAGCAAAGTAAATGGTTTCTTGGTGTACAGGAAACCATTTGGCTTGTAAAACAGTGTAGAGTCACCCATAGGCAGAAGAAAGAGGAAAGAATGAAGGAAAAAAAGACAGAAGAGGGAATGCAAAGTCACCCATAGACAGAAGGAAGATGAAAAAATGAAGGAAAAACAGAAGAGGAAGGAAAGATGAAGGGAAAGGGCAGACACCCAAAGCAGCACTACATTGAGTGAGTGGATGGTGAGTGTATCCACCTACCACAACCAAGTTAGAAATATGGATGCAAAAAAATTTGTCATGTGCTCACCTGTGCATACTTAATCCATTCATTTTGGTATGTTACTAGTTCCTTCGCTTCCTCAATTTCAATACAGTAATCTCCCCATTATTCAACACAACAGAGCCAAAGGCATGTTCGAATATTGGTCTTGTCCGAATATTGGGCCCTAAAGCTCCAGCACTGGTCATTCATGACCCTAACCTAACCTAACCTAAATCAGAAAACTACCCCCCAACCTCCCTACCGGACATGTATAGCACTTATTTAAGGCCCCTTTCATATAAATAATGCACACAAAGCATGAATTAATTGAATTTTAACCAAAAAATTATGATTTAGAGGTGAGTGAGGCATAGGTGGTCAGAACTTGCCAGCATAGTATAAGTAAGTATCGGACATGGAAATCATCTTTTCTCACATTTTATGCACTAAATTATTGGATACAAATCATCAAATACAGTAAATGATGTAAATTGTTACCAGAAAAATGGTTAGGTTAGGTTAGGTTAGGTTAGGTTAGGTTAGGTTATGACCGGACATGAAATTCAATGGCATTCACCTTTTTCATAGCTGGTGCACTTAAAACCATGCATGAAAGAATTAAATTAAAAGCAGGAAATTATGATTAAAACAATGGTAGATTAGGTTAGGTTAGGTTAGGTTAGATTAGGTTATGACCGGACATGAAATTCACTGGCATTCGCCTTTTTCATAGCTGGTGCACTTAAAAACCATGCATGAAAAAATTAAATTGAAAGCAGGAAATTATGATTAACATTTAGGGAAATTTTTTAACACATTTACAGCATGCTGAAAACAGGTTAGACATGAAAATCTTTATGGTAATCATCTTGCACAATAATCAAATGCATTCACCTTTTTCATAGCTGGTGCACTTAAAACCATGCATGAAAGAATTAAATTAAAAGCAGGAAATTATGATTAACACAATGTTAGGTTAAGTTAGGTTAGGTTGGGTTATGACCGGACATGAAATTCACTGGCATTCACCTTTTTCATAGCTGGTGCACTTAAAAATCATGCATGAAAGAATTAAATTAAAAGCAGGAAATTATGATTAACACAATGTTAGGTTAGGTCAGGTTATGACTGGACATGAAATTCACTGGCATTCAATAGCTGGTGCACTTAAACCCATGCATGGAAGAATTAAATTAAAAGCAGGAAATTATGATTAACACAATGTTAGGTTAGGTTAGGTTAGGTTATGACTGGACATAAAATTCACTGGCATCCACCTTTTTCATAGCTGGTGCACTTAAAATCCATGCATGAAAAAATTAAATTGAAAGCAGGAAATTATGATTAACATTTAGGGAAATTTTTTAACACATTTACAGCATGCTGAAAACAGGTTAGACATTAAAATCATTATGGAAATCATCTTGCACACAGTTTATGCATGAGATTAATGATATGGAAAGAACAAAACAAGGAATTTTGATGAAGTTAGGGTACTTACGAAAAAGAAGCCGCCGTCCTGATGTATAACTCGCTCTATCATCTCAGACTTTGACACGAAGAAATTGCACCACACACACCTTCGCAATTTACAATCACCAGCACTTCTCACCAACACTTTCCACAACGTTTTTTCTGCATAACTGGGATCACATCACTTCACTGCACTGTACATAGGGGAGGCGGTAGCTCGATCGGTAGAGAGTTGGCTTGCGGTCCCGTGGGACCCAGGTTCGAATCCTCGCTGGTGCAAGGAACAATTTAAGGATTTGAATTTCATTAAATCAGGCTTTACTGATCTACCAGAAGACCCGCCGACATGTCGTAAAAATGACCCCGTTAATACCAATACACCAGTCCTGTATGAGACAGCCCTAGCATGTATTCAATATGGACGGTGGGTGTTAAGCGCCGAAGTGGTGACATGTAGATTGTAGAAGGACGACTGGGCCTTGATAGCAGGCTGTGAAGCCTATGCCCAGAGTCGGACAC